>PNEQ01114982.1:14490-48111 GCA_003012365.1 Medauroidea extradentata | reverse complement strand
GTAGAAACCTGGAGACCATTACCACTGATAAATTCTATTACAATATAAATTACAAAACCAGGAACACGTAATAAAATAACACGGCTCGAGGTGTCTACGGCCAAAGATACTTAAGTATACATAGACAAACAAACGTCAATATTCCTAAACATAAACAAATCATGCGGATATATATAAATAATCAATTGCTATGTTACAGCATGTTACACGACAACGTTGATCGCGTGGTATAAACAGGATGGAAGGAGTCAAGGGGAAAGAGAGGTGGCTTGTAAGAGTGTTGCCATCTACATATATGTCACAGTAGGTGAAGTCACCGCCAAAGACGGTAGCTACAGAAGCGTGTGTGTAGGAGGTTGTTCGCCTGTGTGGGATAGGTGGTCCTAACATCGGCCCGAAGAAATCTTTACGCTCTGGAACATTTCCAAGCCGTCAGCGGCAGCCACGTCTTCCTCCCTTCTACCCACCCCCCTCCTGCAGGTCCGTCGACGACTCGGAACTCAAATTGCGTACCCCCTCGCTTGTGAAGTCCCATCACGCAGAGGGAATGAAGGGCGGTGGTTGGAAGGAGGAGGATCGGTCGTGTCCTGGGGGCCCCTGGAGAAGAAAGAAGAAAGAAAAAGACCTCCTCTGGGAAGAAGAAGAAGGTGTAGGGTGGGAGCTGAGTTTTCCCAGCACCCCGCGCCGCCGCCGGACTGCGTCAAACTGACGTGACGAGTCCCGCAAATTGCGCCATCTCCACTTCCCAACGCGAACTTCTTTTTATTTGGGGGGAGGTTTGAGAGAGAGAAAGAAGGGACTTGATGGGATTGTTTCTCTTTGGCCCGGGGAGGTTACTGTCCTAGATTACACCCCTGCATGGTCTGCCTGTCTCCTTCCTGTGCAATGCAGGACCGCAGTTTTAACGTCTGCAGCAATCGTGATTTGAATACCACGTTGATAATATTCTCCAACCACGTACACACACACGTGATGGGTGCCCCTTTATCACGATTGTGTACACATGAGTGTTTTCCCCCGATTAAAATATAACATAATTCGTCTGCTAATTAAGAAAAAATACTCTTCATAAATATAGATGATGGTTAGGAATGATGGTTAAGGCCATGCATTTTTCGCGAAAAGAATTTTACCCCACTTTGTTTCAGTGCCTAAGGTGTACATCTGCATCTATGCTTAACGGTAATTGGCAGTGTGTCTTCGTGAAATAACGTATCTCAGTTGACTGTGCCAATCATAACAAGCTTTATTGCAACACCACACGTCTTTGATTTGTCAGTAGAACCCTAGACGCGGAGAGTTGAAACATTCAGTCATTGGCTACTAAGCAGAACCGTAGATGTGAATGTAAAGCACTGAAACAATCTGGGGCAAAATTCACATTCGCGAAAAGTTTATGGCCCTATTTATCGCGAAAATTATTTATGCCAACATGGCCTTGAAAACACTGCAGTTTCTTGCAACGTGTATGATTGGGCGATGTACCTCTGACCCAGCGTAGTTGTCTGCAGACCAATAACAGGCATCAAATGATACAACAGCCGGATTCTAACTGACTGAGTTTAATAGGATGACAGCCCCACGTACAAGCGAAACCCATTAATTTTCGGGTAAACATAACGTATGTTGGAATCCAGCAAACGGTCAAATTTTCCCGCGATATGCCATCATCTCTAATGATAGTTTATCAACGTACGTTCAGCTTATGCACTGTAAATCTGAATTAGTGATTATTTACTGATTCACGCTGATTGATGGAGCAGTTTCAACAATTTCAAGCAGTGAAAATTGTCAATGTTCAATTAGTGAATATGCACTTATTTCCTTTAAGATTGCCAACATCTCATAAGTGAATCAGTGAATATTCACAGTTGTTTTTCAGTTGTTTACAAAGAAAAGTTTTCGCTTATTGAATCAGTGAAAAATTACTGGAAAATCTGTATACATTCACTAATTAACTTGAGGAATGTTGGCACTCTTTATCGGAATCAGTGAATAAACACAGATTTCACGGTGGTTTCTCACGTATTCAATATATTGAAACTGCTCCATTCATCGGCGTGAATCAGTGAATATTCACTAATTCTGACTTGAGAGTGTGGAAAGATTACTGACTTTCGCTTGTGCAAACTGTTGTTACCGTATTTGACTAAGCCAATAGGAATCCTACTATTGTAATATATTTGTCTAGTATCGGTCTGCAGAAAGGCTCGTTATGTCAGATGTATATCATACCATTATCCATGTCAGAAAAACTAGAGTACATCCATAAACCTCTCGCACAGAGATTTTTGGATAGTAGAATTTTTTTTTTTTTTCAAATCAAAACGCAAGTATTTTTTAAATTCGGTTTTCATAAAGACCAGGATATTATAATATGAAAGATTATAAAGATATCAGTTTTCTATTTTTGTAGAATTTGTGGTTTAAATTTCAGATTTTTTACTCAAAAGTAAAGCATACTGCTGCATAATGCTGTATAAATAAACGTCCGCTGATAAAACACCTACTCGACAAAAAATCTCATAGAATTTTAATGAGTTGTTCAGAGTTTATTGACGATTGAGTGTTCCAGTTGTCCGCCCGACACCGTTTATTTCCATACTCCTTAAGGGTGTTCAAGTGCGATATAATCATAATTTTATATTTTTATGAAATATGGTTCGTTTTGTAGACGATACTTGTGAGTACAGTTTCCTCTTACAAAACTATTTTAGCTTTCATAGTTTTCTCATAACGGTGCGTCAAAGTCAAAATTGGCTTGTACTGCTGCCATGCAAATAGTGAAAACCAATTCACCTACTTGAATATAATAATTCACTGTAATATTACATCCCATGAGCTACGCAATAAAGTGTTTAAAAGACAGTAAACATAATACATTGAATTTTTTAAAAAATCACAAAAATACGGGAAAAAAGTTGAAAATTCAGAATTTTTTAAAGTAAAAAACGGTTCTTGGAATTTTTTATGATTGCTTAATTACGTTGCCCATAGTAAGTTATTTCACTGTGAATTATTTCACGTACATAAGTCAATTGGTTTTCACAATTTGCTTGGCAGCAGAACATGAAAATTGTTGACTTTGACGCATCGTACTTGAACACCCTTAAAGATATCCAATCACTGGCCATGAAGAGGAGTTGGAGATGTGAACTTAAGTTTATTAATGTTGCCAAAAATCAGTGGCTCTATTCATATTGCAATGAGATAACAAAAAAAGTTTTCCAACTGACGTTTTGATTTCCGGGTTTGCTGAGGCATATTATTTTTTTCTGTGTGGCAGCCCTGTTAGCACGAGGAGTGGTGACAAAAGCCGGCCTATGTGTCCGCCTGGACGGGCGGGCATTTCCACAGAGCAGCTAATGTCCGTTATCAATCTTGGCGGCTACGACGAGCTCGAGCTCGGTCAAACCGCTGCGCCCAGAGCGGCACAAACAATTCCTCCCCCTCCCCTGCCTCTAGAACCAACCAACCAACCAGGACCGCTAACGAGCACGCGCGCCCCGCCATCCGTGGACGCTCCTTTGTAATTGGATTTCTTCGGGACGGCGGCGCGCCGACATTGCGGGGGAGAATTAGCTGTGGCTGGCAGTGCTGCCAACCGAGGGGAGATTAATTTCTCTGCGCTCCAGTATGTCCATCGCCGCAGGAGAAGGGCGGGTGGTTAATGGCATATCTCTGGAAAACCCTTCTCGCTCGCAGGCGTGGGAATGAAGGAAGGGGTTAGGTGAGAGAAGGCAATTGTTTTTCTCGCGTCATAAAGGAAAAAAAATCCTGCCAATTTCGTATCTGACCTTGCGTAGCAGGCCAGTGGAGAAGGGAACATATGGCTATGCTGTTCTGTTTCATATGATCGAAGGTCGTTACATATCAAGAGCGACAGTAACTTGTTGCTGTAGTTTTTGTTGAGCATTAGTTGTTGGGATAATTTGAAGAAATACTGTTGTGTGTAGCTGTTCTTAACTGATGAAGTTATGTTAAAATTTAAATGTCACACAGACCTATTGTGTAACAGGTAAATTTACACAACAAGTATGTAGGTAAACGAAGGTCTATCTGCGTATCTGTAGAGAACTCTCAGTCATCAAATCCTCATAGATGTAATTCGTCAATAAGTTGATTGTTTCTGAGACTTGAGTCCTAGCTTTGCTGGCTTGTTGAGTGATAGTATACGCGATGTAGTTTAATTAATTGTATAAAGTCATGCGCTGTTTGAGTGCCAGTCTTAAAAGTAAGCTATACATTGAGTGTGATTCTCTGTCTGTTGCACTGGACAAGTAAGGTGATGCTGATTTCTGTAGATGACTCAATGCGTTTTTTTTTATCAGATGACTTGGGAAATGCAGCATAGGCCTAACGGTACGCTGGTGATGTCATGAAGTGCATTAATAATATTAGACTCTGTGTTATACAAATAGGCAGTAATACAATTTTGGAAGACTTAGTTATGCTGAGATTATATAAATGACTCAAGGAAATGTTCTTCTCTTTTTGTAGGATGCTGTAGGTTATGCTGTGTAAGTGCAATAGGACGTTTGGTATCTCATCTTGCGCTAGTTTTGTTAGGAGTCTCAAAGTGCGGTAATAAGTTCATACTAAGTACTGGCGTGTTGCGGACTCAAGGGCACAAAATGTAGAGGTGGTGTAGGTGACTCAGGGTCACAAAAGGTTGGTAATTTAGGTAGCAGAACGACACACAATATAATTTTGTCGGAATCTAAATGTAATTCAGAGCTGGTTGTGCATACAGAATCGATGTCCTTTGAAGTCAGTAGTGTTAGTAGCTGAATGCAACACAGTATATTAGCGGTTAGGATTCTCAAGGCCATGGTGTGCTTGAGATGTAGGTTACAAAAAATCACACAGTGTATTGGTAGTCTGACGGTATTAAGGCCATGTAAAATTGGTTTTGTTGGAATATTAAGACCCTTCTATGCCGATGGTATCGGCTGCAGAAGGTTCTACACTGTAGTAGTAGTGTGACAGTCTCAAGATCAGGGATTTTGTTATGTTTGTGTAAGCATCCTTCTATGCCGATGGTGTAGGGCGAATAATGTTGAAGTGTGTAGTTGTGGTGCGGGAGAACCAAGGTCAAGCAGAGTTTATCATGTTAGGGATAAGTCTCCTTCTGTGCCAATGGTGTGGACTGCACAATGTTGAAGAGTGTAGTTGTGGTGTTGGAGACCCAAGGTCAAGCAAGGTTTGTCATGTTGGGAATAAGCAACCTTTAATGCTTATGGTGTGGGCTGCAGAATGTTGAAGTGTGCAGTATTGGTGAGGGAAACCCAATGTCACACTGTGGTGCTGGCGTAGGCGAAGTCATTGTCCTGTAGAGAGCGGATGAATGCAGGCGACGGCGTGCTTGTTTGCAGGTGTCCAGGGAGGCGCGGGTTGGTCGACGCAGACCTAGGGGAGGTCGCAGGAAGCCTAGGCCGTGGAGGAGACCTCTCGTCAACCGTACAGGTCTGCAGCCTAGCTGCTGCCTGGCTGTCGAGTTCAGCTCCCGAGTGGACGAGGTGGGCCATAGCACGGGCACAGCCGCTGCCCTCCACCAGGTCAGACATTGCTGTCGTCTTTCAATATATATTTTCAATGGAGCATTGGTGAAAACATATGTGTAGGGCCACGAACTTTTCACGAAAAGAATTTCGGCCCAGTTGGTTCCAGAGCCTTACGTGCACATCTGCAATTCTGCTTTATAGTTATTGACAACTTGTATTTGTGAAGTGTCGTTTCACAATTGAATATGTCAATCACAATAAGGTGTCTGCAACACCACACGCCTAATATTTTCCGGCAGAACTCCAAGATGTGCGAGAGTTAAATCATCCAATCACTGACTCTGAATTGCAACTGCAGATGTGTACGAAAGGCACTGAAACAAACTGGGACGATATTCTTTCTCCAAAATTCTGTTCTTCTACTTATGTTTTTTGTTGGATGCACACCTTTGCAAGCGAACGTTACTGTGTCGCAGAGAATAGTCTGCTGGAGTTCCATAGATTTTCCGTGTGCTTGAAGAGGATAACCGATACCAGTCACGGAAATGTCATTTCTGTTGTCGTCGAAGGGAGCCTAGTATTACCGTCTGTGTAGTATTTGTTGTGTTGTTTTGTCTGCAAACATGTCTGTCGCTGTGCTCAATTTTGTTTTCCTCGTTGTCTTTGTCTATTATTATCGATTTTTTAAACCACCTTGTTTGGGCCTTGTATGTTTTGAAATTCCTTTTCCTTTCTTGTTTAAATTCATAATTCGGAATTATTTGTATGTTTGCTGACTGCAGGTATGTCTGGATTTTCTGATGTGCTTCTTGTGTTTTGTGTTTCATGTTCAGTGATTGGTCCTTTTGTGTACGAGATGTGTTTCCCGCGACTTTGCAATGTTCGCTAGTGTATATCCGGGAAAACACATCACTTTACAAACATAGCTCTTTTCTTTCTCTATATCTCTCTCTTTCAGTTTGTTTAATATTTTAAGACCCAGTTTAAGGCCCGGACACGTGGCTACGTCGGATTATTTAATTCTTACTTTTATTTTAAATTAAAAGAAAATTTTTAATTAACGATTACGGAAGGAACTCTATTTATCTTGTGCTACAGTACAGGCACAATAGATGAAATTGTAACATATATTGAAGTCGCAATCAGTCAGCCAAATGAAAAATTAAAAAAAAAAAAAAAAAATTAACACCTGACTGATTGAGGACACGATTAAAGTTCAACTGCCATGCCCGAATTTGTAGAGCGAGGTAAAATTAATTTTTGCTGTATTTATACAGTAAATTCCAAATGTTTCTTCTTAGAATTTAATTCTATCAAAACATAAATAATCTAATACGCTGAGCGCGGTCTACCGCAATTTTCATCATCAGTTTTTTATTTTTATTAGTACTTGATATATTTTTTTATTTTAGACACAAAACGTGACTAAATTTGGCTCTTATTAAATTTATTTATCTCTCATATTTTTCGCGTAATGGCTTGTTAAAGCCATATTTTGCATGTTTGCGTTTTAACGACTACACTATAACCAACTGATATACCAAACCCAAAAAAATCACAGTGGATAAAGGCATTTCAGACTACAATGTCGTGCTCATAAATATAAAAAATAAAAATTATTTGAAATAAAAAAATGCTGAAACTAAAATTAAAATTTTAAAAAATTCAATAATTTTTTAAAAAAGATCGCAAGACAATCTCCAGACGCGGCTCACACCCAAAAGCCAAGAAAATCAATAACATTTTTTAAATACAAATAATTTTTATTCTTGTTTTTTATGAGCATGAGATTGTAGCCTGCATTGTCTTTACCCACTGTGTTTTTTTTTAGTTTTGTATATTAGTTGGTTTTAGTGTAGTCGTTAAAACGGAAACATGCAAAATACGACTTTAACAAGGCATTACGCGAAAACTATAAGAGATAAAAAATTTCTTAAGAACCAAATTTAGTCACATTTTGTGTCTAAAATAAGAAGAAAAATACCTGGTACAAATAAAATAATGATGATGAAAATTGCGGTGGACCGCGCCCTTACAAGGTTGCCAAGCGATGTGTGAAACTTCGGCTGACAGATGTTTGTTTGAAAACTGCTCAAAGTGGCATCGTCTCGAGAACAGCATTTGAAGGACGCTATAAGTCTGACAACCCATCTCATTTCCCTACATAACCATCAAAACTTATTTCCTTGCTAATTGCGTAAATGGGTGTTTTAGGTATGCAATTCATGGTGCTAAATCTTTGAAATTGTATGCTCGTTTAGAATAAATCTTTGTTGCGACATTAAATGACAGTGTCAATACTGAAAGTCCCATACAGGCAATCTATCCGTGATAAGACTCCACGCCAGTTGAGTAACTAGCACCTAGAGGCTAGAGTGAGGCGTAATTCCCTTGATATGTCGTCCTTACCGCTTCTGCGCTTGTAGGGCTCAAATGCGCTCATTTCGTCGACTTTGACGGTCACCTTAAGGCAAGTTTCAGTTTGCATCTTACAATTCCAGTGATATACCAATATTAGTGTATATACCTCTCCCGCTGTCTATGTCTTTATCATTTTCATCTGGATCTCTTAGAAACATCACTGAATATCGTCCTCTCTTGTGTTACACGTACCATGCGAATATATTACGATCGATATTTATTCTTCATCCTCTCTCACGCAGTATCAGCAATGTTAGGCAACGCTTTCGTGTTATTCTTTCAAATTTTCTCCATTCTTCCATATCTGTCTCGCTTATATCAGCACTGCCTGGAATCCCATTCCTCGTTTTGTGTCACAAGAACTCGGCTATTTTTCTATATTCGCATTTCTGTTCCTTATCTCCCTTTATTATCACTCTCTGATACTCCACTAGTTATTGTACGTCTTCTTCGTCCTTTCATTGTGTTGCACACAACGTGCAGCTGTTTATCTAGCGTTATCCCTAACACTTCCCCAAGTCATCATAATTTAAAATATTTTGCTCTTCAATATATTGTACCCATGCTCCTCGCGTTTCCAACTGTCAAATACATGCACGTGTCTTCAAGCCCGTCATATGCATCCCTCTTCGTCCTTGTTTTTTTTTTATTTTGCTCTTATCTGTTTTGAATGCTATCTTCGTCCACTGTGCGACATTTCTTTGATGTCCTTACACCTTAAGATATGTTCCAGTGCTTTGCTCTCATTTTTTACGTATTTATTATTTTATTTCGAGTTAGTTGTACCACACACTAGTGTACTACTTCTTTAGGTTTTGTTATGTTTTAATTGCCCATAATTTTACTTCATAATGTTACAGCATTATGCGCCATTCCAACTATCAGTAATTTTATTTCTCCATTATATTCACTGTCTGTATTCCAAAAACGTTACTCCGAAAGTAATGTAAAGTATCCTAGAGTAACCATCGAGTGAAACTAGTGAAAAACGGGATTTTTTTAAACGTTAAAGTGTAAATAGAATGTATGTGGTTTGGTTGCAGGAAATTTTGGAATAACGACTCTTTCCTGAAAAACCACATTAATCCGTTTTACTAACAAAACCCAAACCTCGATTTAAGAAAATTTACCTATGTTTAAATAGCCATACACTCACTATAACCTATTCGCGAAACGAGTTCAAAAATATGGAATGTTATAAATACAAAAACTTACCTTCTGAATCAAAAATAAGTATCTGGTTAACTGTCATTTGCATCTTTCCACCAGTATCTATAGTCAACAAGTGTACATTTTCTATGAGATCATTTAAACCTACTTTACATACCGCCATCTTTAACATCCAACTCTCCGCTGTGCTTCGAAAACGGCGTGTAAAAATTTTGCTTCTAAAATATGCCCAGAGTACATATAGTTTAAGTTGTTTTGGACATCGCACTAGAGAGAGTTAAATTTCTACTCTAGAGGTTTACGGACAGCCAAACAGTCGCGGTGTTTTTATATTTCTTACGAAACAAACAGAAATAAAGCAAAAAGATATTAGTTAAATATTGATCTGAATCTAGGTTGAATAAATTTTATTAATAATGGATTGAAGTAAGGTAGTTGTATTTTTTAAATTGTTAAATGTATTGAAGAAACGAAGACAGTTGCCAAGTTTTACAGTAATTTATTACAAATAGAGAAACATTAGTTACGAAATATTCTGATACGCTGTAAAACATTGCAAAGAGACGAAAATTGCCAAGGCAATTGCAAATTTAGGTGTATGGGAAATGAAAACTTAAAGTGTATCCAGAGCAGTTACAACTTTGCTAATTGTATTGAAAGAATTCTGTTTGAATATTTTTGCAAGAAATCAAAACAGCTACAGCATGATAAGTATTTAGATACGTGAAAATACACTACAAAAATTTACTTGAGAGTGACATTTAAATATTGGTCTTTTAAGTATAATCAGTAAAAAATTATGTACAAATATAACAGTACGTTAACGCAAGACAAATTAAATCATGATATTTAAACAAATATTTGTAACTTGTTTACGGGGTTAAGATTATATACAGACTTTCAAAGGTTCAACTTAAATAGGAAATGCAAACAATGTTTAGAAAGTTATCTTTACAGGGAATTCATATTATAAATCTTTGAAAAGTAACAAAACATAAATGCATGTAGTGTATTAAAGGATTTAAACATAGTGAAGGTATGACAAAAACAATTTAAGAAACGGAACAAAACTTCGTAATGTTTTCTGAAATATTATGAACCTTTATATTTTGTCTGAAACCAAAAAGTTTAACGAAAGTATTGCTGTAAACAACGGGGAACTTCTAAAGGGAATTTTCACGTGAAGTTCTATCATCAATAACTCAGAAATACAGTAATACGAGTTCAATATTTATTGCATAAGTTTAGAGACACGTAATAAATCTGAAGTTTTAAAGGACTTGGATTCACCAGTCTAAAGGGTCAAACATATCTGAAGTTCAGTCTTAAAGCTTGTTATTTATTCAAGAGATGAAAATAACTGTTACAGATAATTATAATATATGTTTCAATGGTAATATAACACTGCGGTAAATCTATAAATCTATTGTCATTCTTTTAGTAACACAATGACACATAAATGACACATAATTAAAAAAACGCATAGCATGCATCACCTGTAATATATATGTATATATATGTAGAGAGAGAGAAAGAGAGGGATAAAAAGAGAGAGAGAAAGAGAGAGAAGATTAGTTTCATTTGATATCACAAATTAGTAATTTTTCGACTTAAATATGAAATTATAAGGAATAGCTTGTTAAAAAATGTATCGTTGCTAGTATTTAGTTGCATTGATAATACATTTCAGCACTCCAAAATATAATTGTGCACGTAAAATGACTATTTAATTAAATTTTGACTTTATTTGCTCGTGATAATTTTAGGGAAGTTTTGTGAAATATTGCTTTGCTTAGTTAAATTCAAGAACGTGTAATGTAGGTTGTTATTAATTTTAAAGAATTATAAAATACATTTTTTATCTTTTTCAAACACGTTGCCACAAAACAAGTTCCTAACTATTCCTCGCATTCGATGCGGAATTTAGAACATCTATTCTATATTTCGAGCACTTATCATGTTATTACACACACTTTGTTAGTGTCGAAAAAAATATATTTAATATATGTATATATACCGATTTACATATGCATATAAATTTATTTATTTACATTGATCAAGAAAGACAAAGTTCATTTGAAGCAAAACTAGACTGTATAATAATGTGTAGACAAAAATTTGTAACAATTTTAGATAAGTTTTTGCAGCAGTATAACAGTAAATTTAGGCGCATTTAATTACTGTTATTGTTGAAATTGCTACAAATTAAATAAACTCGTCCTCGAATAAACGGTCAAAATATGTGCTTTTTAAGATTTTATTTTCTTTAATTCAAGATTTAGCTTTTACACAAGATTTATATGCTGGTAGATATACAGCCTAAAATCATTGCTTTGTTTGCTATAAAAATAAATTAAGTCTCCATTGTAGTGCACAGGTTTAGGTTAATGGGGGTGCATGCCTCAGAAAATATATATACACACACTCGAAGCTACAAAAGGGGAGGTCCGGAGGTCCTCCCCAGTAACAATTTTGATTTTAAAATGCTAAATAGTGCTATTTAAGAAGTTTCCGAGCCAAAGCATTGACTATACCACTCTAAGAAACTGTAACATTTTTAGGAAAAATTATGCCTTAAAAATGAAAACTGCAGAAAATTGCAGCGTAATTGGGGGTGCAACTGAACCTCTTGCTCACCCTGTGTACACACTTATGGAAGCCTCTCAGAAATGTGTTAATGAACTGAAATATTTTTGGAACCAGTTTGTGGGACTAGTAAGTTTTCGTTGTAGGGGTGGCTAATTTCTCAACACCAATTGGGTCGAGGAAACATCTTTCCGAATGCAATTAGTTGTGTATAAAACATAATTAAAATAAGTGGCCCTGGACGCAATTCAGCTCACCGCCACTCCTGAAAATAACGCATTAAGTGCGTAAGTAAAGTAAAGGAAAATTTCGCAGATTTTACGTATACATTAAGCGATATAGCTTAATTGTAAAGGGAGCTTGGGGTTTGTAAGAAAATTCGAGTTTGTATTGAAAGAAATTTTTCGAATGTGCTCGACGATACTTCTCCAAAATATCTTTTCTATACGAAAATCAATGCATAAGATAACCGTTTAATGAATTCGCCGCCAGATGTAGATTTACTACCAACGACTTCATCCCTGTATCATCAACCAACAATAAAATCAATGTTCTTTAATTATCCTAAATGTTATCTGCGTTGAGTTGAGACATGTATTATAGGAAATTTCCCACTTAGGTCACATAATTGACGACCTCGGGAGTAAATAATGATAACCCTAATTCCTGTAACGTTCAGCTTTGGTGTGATAAAGTTTGTCAAATCTGGACAAAAGCGTTACATAAATTTATCATTTATTATGTGATTTAAAATAAAGTACCAACGTATTTTGGAAATAAGTATTTGTTTTAAATTTACGGAGATGAATATTTTATATCGGTGGTCTTACAATGAGGGTTATAATTTTTTACTCCCGAGGTCTTCAATTTTTTAGTTAATTTTGTAACAATGCATTTTCTTAAATTAATATATGTTGTAAGAACAGAAAAATATCTGATTCAGTTATGAATGACACAGTTCGGATGATATTTCTTTATAGTTGAAAAATAAACACTTACAACCTTGTTTACAAAGTAATATCACACGTACATTAGTAACTACGTGAACAAATCGCTATTAATGCGGTTCCTCACATTTATTTGTTAAACATTTCACAGTCTGAACTTGTTAAATATACAAGGCAGACTGAAATTACACAAAGACGATATTTACCAGCAGAGCGCACGTGTTATGTTAGGTTTGTTGGGCACACAAAATACACATTATAAGTACACACACAAAGAAACTACATGCTTGAAGTATTCCGGCAAAAAAAAATTTTCAAGGAAACCTGATGTGTTAAACTGTGCATTCAGGGCTAAGCGCATAAAGCGAGTCTTTAAGTCACTTTTAATTGTTAAAAGAAAGTACTTGGATATTTATTTATATAGACCATGCTGTAACAAAAATCCAAGCAACCTCAGCATACAAACGAGATATTCGCCCGTCATTTAACAGGTATCTACGAGATTACTGACTCGCTGATGGAAAAGCATAGTCCATTTTATCCGAGAAAATCTTCGCCTAACATCTGTAGACAACATAACAGTATTCAAGCCTTCATGAGATGATTTACCGTCAAGCAACTACAAAGAGACAACTTTGGTAGGCTGTTACTATTCCTTGTAGCTACTGAATAAATGTTTAAACTCTATTCTTTAAATGTTTAATAAATTAATACGATATTTAAATAGCTATGCTAGATCCTGTCCGTAGAAATATTTTAGTTTCAGGAACCATCTACCGATTTAACTAAAGTTGTACTTTCGCGGCATAAACAATTAATGCTGAGTATTTTACAGTACTTAACATATTTTCGTACTAATAAAAACATACTTATAATTTAAAAGTTGATGTTTATACCTAATTGCTCCGGTTAACTCGAGTTACTTGTGCCTGGGGGTTATTTGCACGTTTATTCTTAACCCCTTTGGATGCATATTATATTGATTCGAGTGTTTAAACTTTACAATTATTAGATTGCAATTGAATTATGAAAGCTGGCTGAATACCTCTGACATCAGTTTATAAAGAACGCGTAATTATTGTTCTTTTAAATGCCGATTTCTTACACATTCGTTCCGAGTATTGTTAGACGTAATCACATTTAAAATCGAGATAATTGAGAGTATTTAGAGGCCAGTTTTGTATGACATAATGTAAGTGAATAGACTGTAAAATTCCACGCAGATGAAAGGCAGGTATTACCTTCCCAAAGGTTGGTATTGGGAGTTCCCTCGGGATGCCGCAGATCTCTTTAGGAGTGTTGCGGGCTGTGTCTATCCCCTGTGTATGGAGGGTTGCAGCCAGTGGCGGTGCAGGGGCTGGGAGAAGTAGAACTGCCATCTCGCCAACGCCGTAATGCCCTGCGGTCGCTCTGTCCCCCCGCCGAGTGGTGTAATATGTCATCTGCCTCTAACGAGATTAACCCTGTATTTTTCCGCCCCTGAGAGAGGGAAAGAAAGAGACAGGTAGAGAGAGAGTGTGTGTGTGTGTATGTAGGACTGAACTCGCGCGCGAAATTGCGTGCGTATGTGCACACACTAGGGTTCTGTGTGAAGCAGAGTACAAAAGCAAGGCGGAAGGGCTATGCACTAAAGACACAGCTAAATACAGTACACGTGACCCCAAAGCTGCATACTAATGACGTCTCAACAATGATTAGATACACGCCAGATTTATCAGTAACAAACGATAAAAAAAAGTCTTGTAATTAAGTAGAAATTGGTATTGATTTATAGCCATTACATTATAACATAGGTGCGCCAAGCTATTAACACATAACACCTAGATTAGAACAGTGGACTTATTTTCAACACAAATTAGTTAGTTTTGAAAAAAAAATGTGGGAATTATATTTTAGCATTGTTTGTACTAAAACAATGTAAATAACATCTATTGAAAAGTACATAGCAATAGTCCACTACATTAGGAGAATTTAAATCTTCATAAAGCTCTAGTCCATATGAAGTTCTTCATGGATATGACAAAACAGAATTGCAGCTTATTATGACACAAATCACAGTTTTCAAACCGATATAGCATCAAAATTCTATACCGTACTTTGCTCGATCTAAATATGGGTAGTTACTAAATACGTTGTGCTTTTAAAGAAATATTTAACAAATTTGATACAGTATATAACCTAAATATGTCTAAATGTTTGCAGTTCGCTGTTAAAAGAATATTTTTCAGCAGATTTAGATATCTGATGAGGATGATTCCATCAATAATAGAAACAGACTAACCTAGTTACGGAAGATTTATTCGAACTGTCTTCCGTAATCTTAAACTACAAACAATTTAACATACGCTTTTCATGGAACTGACATAAAACATGTATGTAGTTGGATAGTATAAACGTTTTACAACAAAAACTTAACATTGAGACTGCTAAATTGGAGAACACATTGCATTTACTACATTGTATGTAATAAACTATATAAATTGACTCATTAAATATACTGAAGTTGTGAATATAATGAAATATTAGACACTCATTGAAGTCTTATCCATCAGCATATCTTTTTGTAGCAAATTATATTTGGAAAAAAAAAATTACTAGAATTTCACAGTTGTAGCGAGAAAATTAAAAGAAGTAAAACAAATAGTTTTGTAAAATATTCTTAATTACTATTATACATTAACTGATTAATAACATCTAAACGAACGAAAAGTAGCACGAGTTTCAAATATTTAAACGTTTCTTCTTAATAGGTATTATGTGCTTGCCGCGTTGCCATGAGTGACGTTTGGTAAATCAATTACAACAACATTTATCTCATTGGCATGAATAATATGCCTCACGTGTATACGAACGTAAAATTTTTATCAGCATTAGTAAAATTCGCATAATAATGAGTACGAGGGATGTCCGCATCAACGCAACGAAATCAGCGATATTGGCAAATTCAGAATAAGCGACGTCCGCACAATTGATGTGATCTATATACGCCTCCCGGTGTATGGAAGACTTCACGCATGGTTTAGTTACACTTGCCATACCGGTATGAGACATTCGCATCAAAGGTATGTGTTATAGCTTTGTATTGTTTCATGAGGGTTACTTCTACGTGGCAGCAGCGATATTTACAAATTCGGTAATGCCGACTTAAGGGCTTGTTCCTTAATTTTTTTTTCCAGACTGGTGATAATATCTCAAATAATTTTTAACCAAAAGCTTTAAAAAAATTGCGGTAATGTGCAATCACGCGATGCACAACACTATGGTTGGCTTTTTAGATATAATGTGCGATTTGTCAGCAAAACTTTTTTTCTTCACTTTGGCTTGTTTTCACGACAAAAAACGTGGTACTTTGGGCGACGATCTCTAAAAAAAACTGTTCAGTATAATGCTACAAATAAATCAGCTACATATTATGGCATATTAATGTCAAAACTGTGGAGCAAAAGTTTGATATGAGTATTAGGTACCAATAAAAATACTTTTTCGAAATCACTGCAAACCTAAGGAACTAGTCTTTAAGTGTGTATCGATTTTGGGTGAACGATATATCGCATAATTTGACTACAATCGAAGGTCCCCATGCCACACGGCACTCGGCGACCAATCAGAACCACTGTGTAGCAGGGGTATGTCAACACGGACGAACTGCGGCAACATCGCAGCTGGTATCAGTTTACTCAGCGCTGTTGTCGCATCCTCTACCTAACATCCGGCTGACCGTTAGTAAGTAAACAACACGACGATAGTCTTTTGTCTGTCATGAAGCGCTTGCTGTAGTGGACAGTGCAACCCCCTCCTTTTTTTTAAATCACGAACCTTTGTAGGCTAATCAGATGTGAGCTAATTAGTGAGTAATCACCTTGCCTACATGACAACTCGTCCCTTGCACGTTCACAACTCTGTTGTGCTGAGTGCTTAGTTGAATGCATAGTATATTCCGTTACTTTTACATTGCAAAAAGGTCTAATAATACAGATAGGTACCCACATTTTAACAGTTGTACTCAGTTGGTCAAAATGATAATGGCTTATTTCCATCAAGAGACCATACGGAAAAAAAATATTTTGTGACAGCTATAAAATATTTAGTTGGTGGTTACCATGCAAAATTTATTTTGTGGTCCCCACAAAAACATTTTGTTGAAACCACTAAAATATTGTAGTCGCCACAAAATTATTTTGTGGTTACTACAAAATAATTTTGCAGGGAAGACTTCCTACAAAATTTTTCTTTCAATGCACCACTGAAGCCAAGTTCGTTACCACATGACTCCGGTATTTTCATACGCACGCATACAAACATACACACACATTCATCTATGTATGTACATGTGTATATACATTTTTTTTCAATGACAAAATTTACGCCAAATCAAAAAACTTCACTAAGTAACGATAAGTTAAATAGTTAATCACTTTTATATATGAATTTTTACTACATTATATGCAATATTGGCAATGCCGACGTACCTTTATGTAGTTTTAAATTATATGGATCTTTACCGTTACTTAATGTTTATTTCTTATTTAAAGACAAAGATCTTAGGCTAGCAATTTTCTAAATGTTTTTACTACATTACAGTGTATTTTATAGGTGCAGCAGTGATGAATTTTAACTTCTGATATTTTATATTTCTCGTCTTAGTAAACTTAACATTTCACATCTGTTTCAATTTTACAGTGATAGTGCATGAATATATAATTTTGTAAACATCGTTAAAAATCATTCTAATTGCGAATATCATTGTTCGATTTTAATGTTATATGCTACAAAAGTATATTTCTAATGCAATGAATTTTTCGTTGTATCATTTTTACACTAACATTTAGCTTCCGAACAGTATATTAAATGCATCCCAACAATATTTTCTTTATAGTGACAGTTTACTTTCTTTCAAGCTACCTTTAAAAAAATTTAAAACAATTGGCCATTTCATCCTATTCCGTGCAAAAGAGTCCTGTCATAGACATTTGTATACGTAACATATTGAAGTAAAAATCACGACGATAGTCTATTGTGTTTCAAAGATATAGATGATTCATAAAAAACACATTTTGCACCTTTTAACTGCTTGGAAGTCGAATTAAAATAAATCCTGACATCACTTTTTGAGTATGTACGTATGCTACATTTTGAATTGGATACCAAATCTCTATCCTAAAGGATTCGATGGATGCTGATTGTTAATGGGTAACATTTAAATTCTTTTCACCCCCTTAAACACTAAATTTCGAAAATTCCTTAAATTGCCTAATATGCATTTTATGTGTGTCTTATTAAAGTAAAAATAACGATGCTCGAGCTGTATAAAAATTTCTTCGGAAATACATGTCACCCCTTTTCGCCCCTTAGAGGTAGAATTTCGAATAACCTATTCTTAGTGCTCGCCTACGATCTGAGGGGAACCCACAAACAATTTCACGATTCTTGGTCCAGCGGTTTGGGCTGCAGTTTCATATATCAGTCAGTTAGTGTTCACTTTTATGTATAGAGAGACTAGCCGGCCGGCTGCGGCGTTGCCCGCGTGAAATTATGTAATGTAAACAGTAACTCTGGATAAAATATGTGATGAAGGCATTTAACAGCTAGCGTACTCAATAACAGTGAACTATAAACTGCCTTAGCTCAGTGTAAAGAGCGCGCGCAATATGCTCGTATGATGTCATAGTAATTCCCATCGCAAAGTCAAGCACGGGATACGAACCCGTAACCTCACCCCTTCGAAACCACAAACTTTATACAATACCTGAGTGAATGTTAAAGACATGCCGTGATAATTCTTTCGTATGTAATGGCTACAGTCCAAAGAGGTTATTTATGAGTAGGTTGGCAAAAAGAAACGACTGTTGAATTATTTCTCCGTTATCATTCTTTATTTTCGGGAGACTGTAATATTTTACTACTTTTCACCTACTTAATTTTCGATTTTCATAAAAACCGGAATTTATTTGTAGATATTTACATAAGTCTTATTCTTATCAAAAATCATCTCGATATCTCAACGGGTATAAGCAGTACAGATTATTATTTGATATCACATTTAACTTTTTTAACAGCTTTCAAGGACGAATTTCGAAAAATTGTAAAAATGCTTTTTAGATATTTACTTAAGCATCATTTTAAAAAATCACCTCACTATCTGAAATGGGTTAGGAGAATCACGGATTAATAAAAAACACATTTTACGGATTTTCACCCCCTTAATTTTCGAATTTATTTGCGAATATGCATTTCTTTGGGCAATATTATGAAGATAAAAAATTTATGATAGCATTCCCGGTTATTGAGATATCAAGGATTCTTTTAAAACACATTTCACCCCTTTTCACGCCCCTTAATTATCGAATTTCGAACAATCCTTTCCTAGTGGGTGCCTACGAGTCAAGTTGAAGCTTCCCTCAAAATTTCATGGTACTAGGTCCAGTGATTTGGGCTGTGCGTTGATGAGTGAGTGAGTGTGTCAGGACACTTCATTTTATATATTAAGATTATACAAAAACAGTGAGACCTGAATTATTTTTATTTGGGGAAAACTTATTAACTGATGTGTAAACGTTTAACAGTGTTTGTCACAAAGCTCTTAAGGGCTACCAAATTATCTTTTCGTTGCGGTAAAATTAAATACCTTTGAGAATACGTTTCCCATAAGTTCATCATTTTGTGTGGGTTAAGGATTAGATTTTTATGAAAGTATGTTTCTAACAGGTTTGACGCATGTTTAAACGTATGAGTGACTACAAAGATACAGTACTTCTGTTGTTACAATGCAAATGAAAGATACTTACACCATACAGTTAGCATTAGTTCTTAGTTCTTTACTTCATTTTTAAAAAGGCGGCATTTTTTTTTATCAGCAACATGTGTTTCTAATTTACAACAAGAACTTCTGGCACACTACAGAACAGTACGTAACATTCTTTTTGTCATGAAATTAAAATAATTATTTTACGAATTGGTATAACTAGCATTAGAATATATTGTAGACACAGATATTTAAAATTAAGTTTCTATTTTCGTAGGATGACGTGCAGTAGACATTCATTATTTCTCTTTTATTGTTTTAAAAGAATGAAGATTTGCTTTCGAATGTGTTTTTTAAACACGCATATATTTTATGTGTTATGTTTATACTGAATGCACAGTACCAAGAAAACATAACTTCCCACTACTATTATTTTTTAAGTACCATAAACAGTTATAATTTGGTAGTTTTCGTAAATTACCTGGCCATGACAGGAAATAATTGACACCTGTAGTACAAGACCATGCTGAAATAGTACATACCCGTTATTCAAGGTACGAAATAATACGCCTGATAGAGAGGACTAGGACAATCATGAATAATGGGTGGGTGTCAAGTTGTAAGGATATTAAAGGCAATTTCCTAGGTCCTCAGCGGCTCTGGCTACCTGTTGACGACCTATGTTTATCGTACGTTGGACGGAATCGATTAATCGATTGGACCCAATGAAATGATTTGAGCAGAGCCCCGTGACCTAGATAGACGCGGCTTCATTCGCTGCGTAAATGTGTGGATATGAATTTCTTGATAGTCGTAATTATATTTGAAAGACCGTCCAACGTTACATCGCTTTGAATGCAAACGAAGGTGGCAGTAATGAAAGTGTTAAGTAAACGGGAAGACGAAATTAGTTACCGTTCTTAAACTAAAGCTGTCTGAACTATATTTCAGCGGATATAATTTTACACACACATTATATATATATATATATAATTTCCGTTCATACTAACTTAATGTTGCCACATTTTCAATACCGAAGTGTTTTAACACTATTGTGATCGTTAATACAGAGGCGTACGTATGAAAACCAAATTTATTATGTTAAATATAAGGGTACTTGTGATGATTAATATTTTAACCTAAAATCTGTATGTGTACTTTGAAAGACACGGTGCTTTGCAGTTGATGGTCCTTAAAAAGGTAATGCTTGCCAGTTTCTGAAAAGTTACGTTTTTTTTTTTTTGTCAGTAGTTAGTAAAAGTTATCTGTTGTAGGTAGATTCCATACTTCTGTTGAAACATAGACTACAATCCAGTTTAATTATAAATACTTACTGAATTGTTTATTCAACGATATATTATCTGGAATTAACAGTATAAACCTTCTAAGTAAGGATTTTCTTTGCTCTTCTTACAGAACAAATTGTTGTAGGAACAGTTACGATAACGTCACGGTATCTAGCAGAGCAAACGTCCTAAGATAGATGGAACCTCTGGCCAATTCCTCACAAATATGACCCTTCCAGGCCGAACACCCACGTGTTGTATTCTGTCTTACAACTCATCTCTACCGAATTCTTAATAAAATAGTTAAGGGACACGGTCGTAGAAGAACAGGTCTGGACACTCACCTGGAAACTTGACCCCCTTGTTGTTTGGCTGTAGTTCACCAAGTTACCGAGAATATTGTGTTTTATTGGCGCTGCAGTTAGGGCGGTTGGACTCAAACTCCGCCCACTTCCTTTCCACTAAGATAAACAATTTATCAAAACGTATGTTTTATCAATTTATGAAATACTTTCTTCGCTCACACATTAAAGAATAGTCTCCATCAATCTTTATTTACTTTTTTAATTTAACAATAGAAACAAGAGTGCGGAATTTGAGTCCGACTGCCCTAACTGAAGCGCCAATAAATCACAACATTCTCGATAACTTGGTGAACTGCAGCCAAACAACAAGGGGGTCAAGTAAAATACATTGGTAGATAGGCGAGTGTCCAGACCTGTTCTTCTACGACAGTGGTAAGGGATAAATATACAAACTCAGCAGTGGTATCACTTTGAGTAAAGATTAAGCAAAATAAAATTTGGTATACGTCTTTTATTACTAGAGGCAAATTATTCTACTTCTCTTCTCGAAGCCTCATAAACAGCATTGCTTTTCCTTTTTTAGGAGAAGCATGTTACTTGAAACCGTATTTTTTTTTAGAGTATGGAATTTAGCTTTTCTTGACTGCGTCGTTGTTTTGTCTGCGTTTACTGTCGCTTGCATTGCTTATATTGTCCTTCGTGTTATAGTCCGATGTTATGGCCACCTTCATTCTCCTTCATTTGCCTTCATTTGTTAGCATACCGTATGTCAAACTATCTTTCTGGATACTTCAATCATTATTTTTTTATTGGGAATTGTATGCTGAGCGCGTCTAGACAGGCCTATTCTTTGACGTTTATTTACTCGGGTCTATTTGGTTTTTGTGTTCGGTTTTCTGGGACTCAGTAATTATGTCAGACACTAGAGAATGCATGTTAAGTCAACTAGACTGCAGAACTTTAGCTCACGTTGAGAATATTGATGATATTTGCTCTTACAACGTAATCGTGAGGAATGTAACAACGGCCTGTAATTGTTCGTGTATAGAAAATACAAATTTTTTTCTGTCATAAAATTAATTGTAATACTGAAATAGTGACACAAAACTAACAGTATTTTTTTTTTATCAAAGCTCTCTGAAATATTTGAGGAATTTCGCTCTGGGAAACGAATTCCATAGTTTGGTATTCACAGCTGTGTATATGTTTGTTTATGGTCAAACAAGCGACTAAGGGAAGGATCAACGAAATATTTGGTTGCTTAACACATTTAGTTACTGGGTTTAGTTTCTTGGACGTACTCCATTGTGAAATGAATTACTATCAAAGAAAACTAAACAAATTATAGAAAACCGTAAATAAGCAGAGCATGCTTTAGTCAAAGGCATACATACACAACATGAAATTCCATAAATGGAATCCGGTCGCTACTGTGTTTTGTTTCGTCTCGTCGTTGTGTCGTTCTGTTATTTTTCTGTTCGTGTCTGATATCTACTGTGTTCTTATTTTGTCTCATCGATGTGTCGCTCGTTACTTTTTTTCTTGATTTTCTGATTATTATTTTTTATTATTACCATTTATTATCTGTTTGTTTCTTTTTTACTTGACCCGAGTCCATTTTGGAATTTCATGTTGTGTACGTATACCTTTGACTAAAACATACTCTGCTTATTTTTGGTTTTCTATTATTTGTTTAGTTTTCTTTGACAGTCATTCAATTTGCAATGGAGTACGTCCAAGAAACTAAATACAGTCATGCACTCCCATTGCACAGTTCTTTCAAACATTTAGTTGCCTCAACAATAAAGTTTGGTCCTAAGAGTAACATGTTTTATCCAGAGTTCAGGCAAGAAAAATTTCATTGGCTCAAATAAATACTTCTTCCGCCATATACAAGCGTATGTAAGGTTGACTTACCATACAAATTTTTTCTGTGCACAGTAGTGCGCCCAGCGTTCCTAAATATTGCTAGACTAAAATCAATCACGGAAAGTTAGCACAGATAAGCTGTAAGTAACAAACATACATATAAAATAAAATTGCGTAACTAATTTCATAATTAATTCAGTAGAAATTAATTATTCAACGAAATGTTACAGTTCTCGAAAATCTTGTCGCTAAATCAACATAAAATATGAGTTAGATACATCGGTACTTTACATATATCACCCAGAAACATCAAATAAATAAGGACAGAATCTAAAACCAAACTAAACAATATTATGAGCTGAAAAAAATCACAGGACAAAAACTTAAGAAATCACAGACGACTCTTGGATGGATGCACTGTTAAAAATTTCCGTAAATTCACGGAAATATTTACCAAAAAGTACCGTAATTTTACGGAAGTGGCTTCTGTATTTTTTGTTTACGGAAATGTGTCCGTATTGCCAGTTTACGGATGTTTGACCGTAACTTTCCATAAATTCATGGAAATATGTTTATGCAATTTTAAAGCATATTTTACTCTGTTTCTTTAAAAAAAAGTGGTATTAATAATCACCATGAATCCTGAAGTTAATGTGTACACAGTGGTACTAAACGAAAAGAAGACAAGACAAGCTAAGGTAATAGAAGTTTAGTGTTGCTTCCTGGTTGTCCACACTTTGCCTCAAAGAGAAGAGCAATACAAACAAGGACTAGGTTCGCGCATGGACAAAGGGCCAAACAGTCCAGTAAGTGACGGAAGTGTTCAGAGTAGTGACCACATGGGCGTTTTGACCCAACTGGGAGCAAAACCCGCATAAGGTTCATTTGAATAACAATAGTCCCCCCTCCCCTGGGTGCTGCTATTGGTATACAGAGCCATTAGGAGGGCGTGTCCTAGGCTGGGATTGGTTGTTGGGGTCTTTTGGTACGAATAGCACCTAAGTGCCATGAGGTCTGTGATTGGCTGAGGGCTTAAGCCCCGCCCTAGAAGGGGTTGGGCAGAGGAGAGAAAGGGGAGGGGAAGTGAGGGGAGTGGACCATTTTGGTACAAGTTATGCCTAAACACCATAAGGGAGAAGTGGATGTCTGCCCCCTCTCCTGCACCCGATACTTATACTAACCTATCTCTACCCTTATGGCATACCCTCTCCCTGTCATAACCCTCCTCTCCTTATGATATACCACTGTCCTGTCTTAAATCATCCCCTGTAGCCTCTCCTGCCCCCTCCCTTTCCTTAGAACATACCCTTCTAGCCTACCCCACTCAATGGCCACACACATCTTGTATTTTCCTTGCTTCAAAACAGCTGAAAAAAAATCGCTCCTGTTCTCTGTGCTTCGCGCTAGGGTTTATGTACCTTTAAAGTTATTTATTTCTACAGAATAAAATCTTTTTCTCATAATGTAACTAATGAAGTTCTCTAAAATCAGGATGTCGAATACAAAAGTTGTCTCTTATAAAGTTTATATCTTACCACTGCATGGAACTCACTTACTTGTAAATTGTCACTTCGGTACAGAAGTTAGAGCTTCTGCCTGGCAACTACAAGGTCGTGGGTTCGAATCCCAGCAGATACGAAAAATTTTTCAGATTACTAAATAGTGCGTAAGATTCTCGAAAAATCATAGTTAATAAGTAAATGTAGTAGCCTATTTCTGGAAAATGGAGTGCCAGTAGATTAAATAAATTTAATATTTTTGCAGAAAACGGATTGTCCGTAATTTTACGGAGGATTCCGTTATCAAGAAAAACTGGTGTTCGTTACTTTACGAAGATTTCTGGATAATTTTTTGCCAGTACTTTTCCGTAATTTCACGGAAATTTTTTTTTTAACAGTGTGGAATTTTAATTTAAATGTGCAAAATTATTTTCCAGTTGTGCTTATTTGTTTTTTTAATATGTTCTCAGTAATTTTAATTTTGTCTTTTGTTGAACGTTATTCCTAATATTATTTATTACATTTTTTTATTTATATGTATAAGTTATCAAAAATTATCTTCGCTGGTTTTGTGTTTTTTTTTTTACTTATCTGCCTAATAAGGAAGATACAGCATGCGTACTTTATTTCAATCAAACTCATTTACTGACATTGCAAGATTCGTCTGTACACATTAAGGGAGATAGTGCTCGGCAATTTTTAATTATTAGATGTTTATCCACTGTCGACATTTCCGGCATTCTGTTCTCTAAATGTAATTTTTACAGCACCGTTTTACATTGTTATGCAACGAATTAATTCCATATTATGTGGCATTCGTTGGACGATAAGAAAGATTGTGTTATTTCATATCTTCCAACAACTGTCACATAATATGGGCTATGTATCTTGGTGTACGAACTCATCACATCTATGAACGTTTTGCTCTTCTCCTCACTTCGTCAGGGGCCGTGATGTGAGCGGACGCAAGATGGCCGCCATGTAAATGTGTTGACAAATGAAAAGCTCTGTCAAATTAAATTTGTCTGCCAATGTAAATAATTATACATACCGCCAATGGATACGAACAGGGGTGAAAATAAGCTGTTTGTATGGAGATAGTTAAGAGTAAGTGTTCGTAGACGTGACGATTTCGTAAACCAGACCGTTCATATGATATGAGGTAAACCGACTCTATACCGTGGCCTGCTGCACATAATTGGTAAGTACCTGTACACGTAGTTTGATAGGTCACCAACAGAGAGCAGGCATGTGCAGTTGCGGCAATAAGTGACTATGTATCACATGGAAGACCATAATTAAAATGTTTAACATGTTTCTGTAAGTGAAGTTCGAAATAGAATGGGTTTACTTATAATTTATAATCCAACAATATATGAATATGTAGTAGACTAACATTTACAGATGGAATGCTAAAAATGCTGATAGGCTCCTAGGAATGCTTGTAGCTGTAAAATACTATTAACTAAATACGATAGTGCACAATCCTCTTAAGTCTCGGCATCAGTCGCCACATTGAATTATTTTATTTTTCGCTCTTATGAAATTCTGAGAACAAAAGTGTTAAATTTGTTACTATAATATCAATTATATTCATCTTGCACTACAATAAAAGCATTGAAGTCAAACTTTCAACGTAGGTATATTTAAACAGTAATCAGTCGAGTATTTTTTTTTATATATATTCTTAAATTATTCGACTGATTACGGCTTGGATACACGTTAAAAGTTCAACTTCAAAGCTTTTATTGTAGCGCAAGATGAATAGAATTTATATAATAGTAACAAATTTAACACTATTCTTCTCAGAATTTCGTAGGAGCGAAAAGTAAAATTATTCAATATGGCGACTGATGCCTAGTCTTAAAAGTGCCACACAGTGCTGAAGTGTGAAGTGTACAGGAGCATGTGGCGTTGTCGCAGGGCCACCACGAGAGCCTGTGGAGCCGGAGGCCGTTGTCCGGAGCCGCTGCCGTGCCGGTGCCGGTGGACCCAGACCTGCTGTGCCCGGAGCCCGGAGCTGAGGACGACTTCAGCCCGGAGCTGCTCGCAGGATGACGTAGTGCGCGATAGTGACGCACATACACGAGTCTACGTGATCGCGAATGTTTCTACACCAACCACCCCCTCCCTTCAACTATTCTACAAGACCACTCCTCTACCCACCCCTCACCAACAACATCACACTCACAGAGAAACTTATTTGGTACAGCCAAGCCCTCACTCTTTAGTTTTGAGGTGGTTTTGAAAATATTTTTAACGCAAATTAATACATAAAACAAAAATGCGTTTCGTCAGTTTTAACACTTATATATAGTAGCTTGTATCCTAATTTTTGTATTGCAATACACCAAACGGATTTTCAGATTTTTCCCTCTGAAATATCATATATTTTGTTGTGAAATTAGACCAAAAAAATATTTTTTTTTCTACCAAACGGTACATTATTTTAAAATACGATGTGCCAAAATTGTATATCGTATGACTGTTCACAGTCTCAAATTTTTTCAAAGCATTTGGTTACAAAATTTTCGAGTTATTTTCAATTGTTTGAAATAAATGAAAAACCGTGACCTAAAGGTTCCTGTCTACCTGCGCTTGAAACACACTGCAGCGAGTTGCAATTGAAGTTGATACTCGGGGAAGGACTTAAATAGCAATACTTATCTTAATCCATTTTCTTATATTTTCGTTCATTTTTCCTGGAGGTGCATCTGGTGAGCAGAACAAGGGCGTGGCTATGTGTTCACTTTACGGATATATCATGTATTAGAGAACAGGGTTGCTAGAAGTAAAACCAAATATTATAACTTGGGACGTTCTTAAAATATCGACTTCGTGCCTTCTTAGAGTATCCGCTTGAATTATTAATTTTTCGGTGAAACGTTTATGAAAATGAGTACACACGCCAAAATATGTTTTTTATATAATTAGATTGGCTAATCAGAAACACGATTATCAGACCTCTCAAAATTTCTATAAACGGCTTTTTCAGTCATCTTCTCGCGAGAAAATTCAAACCGTATTCGAAAAACTAAATATGCCTAAAATAATAATGCTTTGGAATTTTAATAGTAAGTTTCATAAATAAAATTATGTGTTTACCGCTTGAAGTCCCTCAGGAAAATTAAAGGTATTAGGCCCTATAGCTCTGCGCACCATTAGCGTGGTTTGCTGGTAGGGGTGATTAATTACATACGCCGTCTGGCATCAACGTTACAGTCCATAGAATTTGTACCTCACATATAAACGCAGCGTACATATTCAAGAACCTTCCATACATACGTTTGTGCATGGCCGAGCAAGCACGTACAACTTAACAATTAAATATTTGGTTTTCGTGTAGATTATTTCACTCGACAAGATGATTTTGTCGAGTTAAATATAGATTGTGTTGGAACAACTATGTCAATATTTCACTTGTTTTACAATTTGTTCGGACAATAAATATTTCTGTGATCAAGTACGTATTTGTTTTGTCATAAACATACTTACGTCAGGTTGACAGTACCAACTATTTTTCTCTGTACAGGTTTTTTTTTTTTCTCCAGAGGGAGTGAAAATAAATATTTTCCTTGAGCAGAATTAATTTTCCTGGTTCACGGTTCACAGCTTGTAATGCCATATATTTAAAATTTATATGCACAAGTATTAACGGTTTGTATTACTAATATATTCATCTAAGTCTTCGTCCGCGGATTGCTCAAGGACTTCGGCCCAAGAACTTTCATTTGTGACGATAGTATTTTTGTAACATAAACACGAGCAATGCAATAACATTAATTTGTTCAATAATGTCATCTTATGCCTTTCGGTTATTTGTTTCTCTTTGTTATTAGCATATAGCTGTCTGGTGTTAGTCTCTGTATAACTTATTCAATCACAAAATTTTAATTGTGTAAGACGTTAGGACAACAATTTTGAAATTTTTCTCAATTTCGTCCGTTATCCGGTTGTTTATTCATTCGCAACTGATTTTAAACACGATTGCACGGTTAATTCAGAACGGATACAAACGTTTACTGAATTACATTTAAAAATAAGGTATTTGGCGAGGCGGAATATAACAGTGTAAAGTATACCTCACTTGTGTGTTACAAATGATTCTATATGATTAAATACGTAAGCTTACATTAAGTTAAAATTTATCGGAATTTTCGATAATTCTTAATAATTAAACACGAATTATTTTACCAAACTTTAAATTACTTGAAAATCCACACATTCACTCTCATCATAATAATTAGAAAAAGTTGTACATTAAATTTTTGTGCCACATTATTAGTAGATAAACGTTGTAATTTAGTTTGGCCATGGCACGTTATAGTAAAATATATACAAGTTACATTGCCAATCTAGTTTAGTAAACATTCTGTTTTTTCGCTACGCCCCATTTGTTGCTAAAAATTTACTTAAAGTTGTGCACACGAAAGGTTTATTTCTATTGATTGATGTAATACTCTAGTAACCAGTCATGACTAGTACTGATTTCAAAACATTTCTGTGAACCGTGAGCTACGGTTCAAAGAATTTCTGCTTTGGTTGTACCAGTATCTGTCGATTGATTCACCAAGCAACTAACTGTTGCTAAGTAATCTACAAAGAACACTCCCAGTTTTAAGAGGTTTTTTAAAGGAAAAATGTTCACATTGTTAAGTGTTATGGCTGTTCAGCTCAGTAAAATTTAACGTTTTTCTTAACATGGTTTTAAATGTTGCAATACAACTAGGCCTAATTGAGTACATTTTCAAAAGTGAAATTATTTTAAGTACACGACGTCTAGGACAATGAGTCTGGTAACGAACTTCTTGTGTATTACAACAATAAGAATACAAAATTTATTTCTGACATACAATATTAATAATAATTAATATTTACGTCATTTTGTAAACATGAACAATTTGTGAACTAATTTAAGGCATTGGACTTCAGGACTGGCGACATCACACAACAGACGATGAAATTACCAATATAATTCAAGATTATTCAAGAAATACGTACGTTGGCACTACTGTGAAATGCCTACAGGTTTTTATTATGCTCGAATTGTGATAAACTGAAAATTCTTATAGTGGGAATAATGTATAAGACCCTACAGCAATTGTTCCTCAACTACAGGAGTTTCTTTACACAGTGTGCTTTAGATGTTATCATATTCTATAATACTAAAACACTCTTAAAAGTGTGTTTTCTAACGTTTTTGTTAATTTTTAATTATTGTAATGAGAATTTGAACAATAATTTTTTTTGTAATAGTCTATATTTTAGCATCATACTGTTAAGGATTCCCACGTATATTGTTACGTATATTTTAGCATACGAGAATAAATTACGATTCTGACAACTATCACCAATAGAGTTATACAAAGTATCCAGAAACTTTGCTTATCCTAACGTTTATCTGCCCTTAACTGAAACTTTGATACTACTGAGCACGAGGAGAAAACTAACCATCCTTGTCAAACACACTGAAAGTTTAACGGAAGTTGGTACATAACGTGTCACTGTAAGATATTGTAGTAACATTGACTGAAAGCAAAGAAAATATTTTTAAACGCAAGCTGTTGAGTGTCGAAAGATAATGTTTTGTGATTTCCTTTCCCACATAGTTCATTACATAATTGTGTGAGATACTGAATTGGAAAAAATTTTTCCACGACCAAAAGTGAAGCATGTTTTGAATGCACTTTATTATACCATTGAATAATCTGAGGCTTACCTAGCGATACTGATGAGGACAATAAAGGAGAAATTGAAATATTACGGATTTTTATTAAGTCCTATATTTCCTGTCCATAGATTATTACATTAGATAAGAAATGTATAGACGGTTCGGGATAAAGTGATCACTAAAAAAACCGCTACAGTCATATATCCAGCCAATTCGTATCATTCCGCGCAACGGGTAACGAAGGGAAATGTCTAACATCCATGGATATGTCACTTGAAGTTTAAGCGTGTGACATAAATTATGCAGTGTAACGACTCCACAAAGTTTGACATAAACTGTTTATTAAGTATAAAAAAGTATGTCAATTTAGGTTAATTTTGTTTCAGTATTACTGTGTTTAAATAGGAAAATATACTGAATTATAACGTATAACTTCTCTACGAACCATACATAAAGTAAGGGAACTAAAGTTATCGTTGAATTGTAAGCAATAACAGCTAGAAACCTAGTAATATTTTTCAAAGGTTAAATTTTTAGTGTTCACTTTATTCAAACGTCCAATTTTTTTAAATTAAGTGTTTACAGTGCTATGTAATACAACAATTATATAACTTTAGATTCATGTTGTCATATTTTATTTAGAACAAATTACATTATTGGCTACTTTTACAGAAATATTTTATAATTTTCAACGATGGACACAAATTTCAAGAAATTTATTGTAATAGGTTGTAGAACTGAAATAAAAATTAAAGGCCTTAGCTTAATATATAACAAATAATAGAAGTGCTGTCTTTGGTTCAGTTAGTTTTGATATATTTATCCTAAAAACGTAAGTGATGGTAAGATTTTATTTTATTATAATGTAAATACTCATCTTAATGTTGAAAAAAATTTTCTTGACAATAGCGTTTATAACACGTACTACTGTGTAGAAAAGTAAAATTTTAAGATTATTGAAATAAAAAAACCTGCATATGTCAGTAACAACACCTGCATATGTCAGTAACAACACCTGCATATTTCAATTAAAACACCTGCAGTTGTCAATAATAACACCTGCATATGTCAATAGCAACACCTGCATATGTCTATAACACCTGCATGTTTCTATAACAACACCTACATATGTCTATAACACCTGAATTAGTCAATAACCGCTGCATATGTCTATAACAACACCTGCAAATGTCTATAATACCTGCATATGTCTGTAACTCCTTCGTATATCTATAACAACACCTGCATATGTTAACAACACTTGTATATGTCTATAACAACACCTGCATATGTATGTAACTATTCTCATATAAAACAGTTTTATATGAAACAACTCTTGCAAGTATTTCGATAGATTTGTATGAAAATTACTGGAATTAACTACACTTGTTATTAGTCATTAAAGAAAACAAAACGAACGTAGCCGTGATGAAAACAAAAAAAAAAAAACAATAGAGATTTACCTTGAAAGCAATGGATACTATGTAATTAGATCTAATGAGAATGACAGAATAAGTCGTCTATTGCAGTTTCCTACTTTTCTAAACATAGCGTAGTAAGGCAAGTGGGACTTACGGTCTCGTCGACAGCGAGGTCATTATAGACGATGACACAACTTGGTACAATGACAGCAGCTGGGAGAGGAGTCGGCCATGGCTTTTGTTAATAAACCGTACAAGCATTTCCCATTAGTCTGGAGCGATTTCTGGAAACCATGGAATACCGATATCAGAATGGCCAGAGTCACGTATCGAACCGGGAACATTCCGAATGTTAATCCAGCGTGTTACCGTTCCACCACTTCGCTTGGTTATGGCGTAATAAGAATAGTATAATTCTTTGAATACGATTTCCAACATATTTTCTGAGTAAATAGATTAAAATTCCGTAGGTAAAGACTGCTACGAAAAAGCGAAGCAAAGATATTGGATAACATGAGTACATATAACACTTCAATTTGTTTAAGCAAACCAAAGTATTTTCATCCCTAAGAATTTCGGTGAGTGATATCATCATACATCCCTTAAGCATAAACGAATACTTCTGTCATTATTCTTGCATTCAGCTGCAAATAAAATAATATAATTTGTACGTGATTTTCATTTTAGGCGTCGCACAGAAAAACTTTTTTTGTCTTAAAACGTTCGCGTTACGGCTTTCTCTTAGTGTTCCTAAGAGGACCTTTGAAAATTTTGTATAAAAGTCCATGAACGAAGTGCCAACCAACTAAAAATTTAGGTTTGCTGAAATGATCCGTAAGTACAGAACTGGTAAAAATTGTCATGTTTAGAAACAGGTCATTAATGAATTTGAATTAATGTTTTTGGTAAAGCGGTGACCGCTTTCACTATTGAGTATCTCTCACATACTGGGCGGTCTACCAAAAATTTTAATTGTAAAAATTATTGTTCTCCTTGTCCGAGAAGTTGTTATTCTGTGATATTATTATATGTTTTTCTACTGAAGTAAAAACAATTAAGCTTTCATAGTTTTTATACAACGCCATTGAAAAATCAGAATTTTCATAAAACGAATATAAACTAAAAAAACCGACTTACCAGACTGAAATATTCACACCGAAAACCATTGACACGGACAACGTCCAGATACGTATATGAACCCACTTTATTTTGAAAAGTACTAAATTTCGAAATTTTAAAAATGTTAATTTTCTAAATTAAAAAATACAAAGAAATCATTACTGTTTCTTTACATAGGTTGACATAGCCCGTTAAAGTCTCTTCAGTTGTGACACGTCCACATGGTCGCCATGTAATTAATTATATTACTAGCCATAAGTGTTACCCAAAGATCATAAATGCCATATGTTATCAGAATTAAGTGATGTGACCACTCTTTCTTCTCGTCATCACATCAGGAAGACGATAAAATAGCTTTCACCAAGCCTTCATCATTGTACAAGTTTTTATGAAGAAAAGTGGAAATGTAGGTACTGTGTCTTGGTAAGAACTAGGAAGCAGGTGTATGACAAGTGTCTGGGCCTTCACCCACGCCCAAGTCATCCCTCTAACTGCTGGACAGGAGAGGAGGAAAGCCAACTGGTTGCCTTTAAGATGTAAATGTAAAATAGATAATTATTAATTACGAAACATGGAATTAGAACAACTAAGAAAAACATTTAGTGTGATTGTATTATATAGCTGAGAGGATTGACGTATCAATATAATATACAGGGTGTTACTTAAATAGGGGGACGAACTCCGCATACGTGTTCCACACGAAAAACTATGACCAAAACATAATTTGCACTTTTACCCTAAACGCAATGTTAAGGGAGTAATGGGCCTCTGAACAACGAATTTTAATACATAATTTTCCCAAAATATCGGAAACTAATTGACATAAAAATACAATATTTTCAGCATTACTTAATGATATTGGGATCTGCAAACCAACAAAAATGCTGGTTGAAACCTTCCGCCCTTATGAAAATAGCAGGGGTGGCTACCCTCTAATTGCGTATATCTTTTTTACCGTCTGGATTTTCGAACATCTGAAGATGGTTTATTGAGTAACGTTACCTGTCTAACAAAAAAGTTCCTCTTGTTGCAAGAGTCTAGGACTCATAGTTTTTTTTTTTTTTTTTTTTTTTTTTTTTTT
>PNEQ01114982.1:0-14390 GCA_003012365.1 Medauroidea extradentata | reverse complement strand
AAATGGCGATATGCAAAAATAAAAGGTGGGTTTTGATGGGAACCCATCACACGAAAATGGATAGGTAGAAACTTCACTGAAACCTTTAAAACGCAAATATCCAAATGTTATGTTTTATTCCACAAAATGAATTTTACAGTACAAGTTTACCAGAAAGCCATCTTGTTTTTTTGTACATTACACTTTATTCGAGAAAGAAAAATTAATGTGTTTTTTTGTTTAAAAAGGTTCTGATTCTGTAGACAGCAACAAGTATAATTTACTAGTAAAGAGTATTAATTGTAATGTGAAAACTTCAGGCATTAATTTTAGTTTTCAATGTATAGCACAGTTTCCGATCCGCAAAGAAATAACTAACAAAGTTATGCACTTATTTGTTTTCAAATTTTGAAGCATGTGAAACGGTTCGTGGTCAACCAGGCATTTTGGACGTGTTCGCAGATTCATGATGAGACGTGTTCGTGTATGTGCAGATTCGCGGGGTGATCATTTGGAACATTTCATGTAATGTTTGCCCACATCACTTAGCAGCTTTGTATCAAGCATTGATGACTGCGCCGTGTGTCACAGAAATGCCAAGGAATAAACATGTAACCTTGCAGATGTAATACCTTACATTAGGTGCTAACCTATTCGAGCTACCCCCCTTGAGGTCAGGACAAGTAAAAAGAAGTCTTGTACGGTAATTTTTATGTGCTTCTTATCGATGGCCACATACATCAATGCTTACGGACTACCAGTACATTTAGCAACATAGGTTCTGCAACCCTTAATTTTCCAAAATTAGGTATTATTTAGTGTTTCACATCACACAGTCTGTACGCCTGTGTCAATTACACAAACCATATAAAAATTACGTATTATACAAAATTACGACACCTCATTCGTACATTAGAAAACAAAGAAGTGCACAATTTTGTTAGGTCATTCTTTGCGGATCGGGAATTGTGCCAAACATGTCAAACAAAAATTAATGCCTGAAGTTTTAACCCTACAATAAATTCCCTTTACTAGTAAATGATACTTGTTGGTATCTACAGAATCAGAACTTTTTGAACAAAAACACATTAATTTTCCTTTCTCGAATAAGGTGTCATGTACAAAAAAAAGATGGCTTTCTGGTAAACTTGTACTGTAAAATTCATTTTGTGGAATAAAACACAACATTTAGATATTTGCGTTTTAAAGGTTTCAGTGAAGTTTCTACCTATCCTTTTTCGTGTGATGGGTTTCCATCCAAACCCACCTTTTTTTTGCATATCGTCATTTAAGAATGCTCCTAAGTCCTGTGTTTGACACCTAAGATACACAGCATACTGCATAGGCAATAGTGCGTTCATGTGTTTATTTTGTTGTGTTCCTTGAATTGTTGATGGTGCACATTCAATGTTATCTACATGTTTCTAACTCACGATACCATTGTTTCGGGAACTCTATCGCTGAAATTTCTTATTTTTCAATGCCATTAAGGGAAATATTACTGAGCTATATTTGTGTGCGGGAAATGTACCGCTAAGTAACGTATTCAAAACTAACAACATTGCGCACAAATATAAAAGTATGATTATTCGCCACCAACGCCCTTAAGGGCGCGTTTTACCACCATTTCCATCGCCATGTTTTTATTTTTTGTTTGTACCAAATAATTTTTTTTCTTGTTTTAGATACAAAATGTGACTAAATTTGGCTCTTATGAAATTTTTTTATCTCTCGTGGTTTTCGTGTAAATACTTGTTAAAATAAAAATTGTCATGCTTCTGTTTTAAGGACTAGGTACACTTAAACCAACTGACATACCGAACTGAAAAAATTCACAGTGATTAAAAAAGTCGCAGTCTACAACTTCACGTACATAAAAACAAAGAATAAAAATTTTTGTATTTAAATAAAAGTACTGAAATTTAAAATAAAAATTTTAAAATATCAATAGTTTTTATTTTAAAATAAAAAAGTTATTTTGTGGTTTAACATAGCTGAACTTGTAGCCTACAGCATCGTTATTCGCTGTGACTTTTTTCACATTGGTAAGTCAGTTGGTTTTAGTGTAGTCCTTTAAACGGAAACCCACCAATTTTGGCTTTAACGAGGCATTACGCAACAAATTATGTGAGGTAAATAATTTTTATAAGAGCAAAATTTTGTCACATTTTGTGTCTGAAAAAATTAATAACTAGTTCAAATATAACAATAAGAACATTGTGATGAAAATCGCACTCCCTTAACAGTGAACAACAGAGAGTGTGTGTGTGTATGTGTGTGTGTAGGATGGAACATAACATCTGCAGCGATGCTCGACTTGAGACAGATTGCCGGCTCCTATACACTCGCTGTCTTCAGCTAGCCTCGTTAGTCATCCATACATCAACTCTGACGTCAGGTCGGCCGTCACCGCTATTAACCGAGCTCCTCGACCTTAATGCGAAATTGATCACCGACATTTCTGAGCGCAAAGAATTTGTCGAAAATATCACGTGCCGCGTCGCGTTACGTCCCATACTTAATTACGTCAACATAACCCGCAGAGTTAGAAGAATTTCGTGTTCAGCATACCGCAGATTTTTACCTGTTATACCGTTTCCACCATACTGACCATACATTTACAGACTCCAATTAAAAGTGTGCAAATTATAAAAGCATACATTAATGTGTAAAATATATTAAGAAGATTTGCTTTAATTCTTTAAATCGTGTATTAGTTTCGTACTTATGTAATGAATTGTAGAAAATATTTGTCAAAAAACTAACAATATCATAGTTACTAATGTTCTTGCATTTTAAAGGTTAACGTATTATGAAATTATTTATATTATAGTTATGAATGAACAATTTGCTGAAATAATTTTAAATCATATCAAAGAACGTGGGGCCACTTAACAATCGGCGGATACTAAACAGTTAAATATTGACTGATGCTACTTTTGCAGTAACAATGCTCAACAGTTACTCTATTTAGAAGTGTCCCGTACTGGGTATAGGTTCAAAATTTCATTGCTGTTTGGGAAGAATTTTGCAGTGTAGTAACATACTTTTCACAAATTCGCGGCATTGCTAGGGATAAGAAAATAACGAGAGTTCAATATATTGATTCTTCTTTCGTGATAATCTCAATAGCTGCTTATCCACTTTGTCATCTGAATAACAGACTGGTGACTAGGTCATTGGCTATAGAAAGCTTGCATTATCTCAGATTTACGTAGAGAGTACCTGATAACCTGTCAGGTGGGACCCAAAAAATTAGCGCCTTCTTTCAGGAGCAGGGAAGAATTTAAATAACTGAATTTTTGTATTATATTGTATATTATATTGGCCCTTGATTTTTAACACTACCTGGAGGGATCTAACAAATAATAAAGAAACAAATAAGTGCCGGTCCAGTCACGTGATAAGTAAGAGACGACGCCTCCTTCAGTACACAGATAATCTTGGAGGTTAGGTTGCACGTCAGTGAGACAGCATATTTCTTATATTTCAACCTCTGAGACAATTATATACTTTACCATAGAGCACAAGAGTTTAAAGTCTAACGTATTGTCAAACGAATTTGGGAAACATTCTATGCGTCTTTGGTAATGCATACGTGGTAGTTTTGTCTTTACCCATATTTATTCTGTATGCGAATGTAATATCGATTGAAGAGGCGAAGTTGAGGAAAAAATGTTTGCCTGTTGCTAATTTAAGATGTTTATCCGAAAATCGTAATTGCAGCAAACAGATGCGCCACAGGAAACCAGAAAAAAAAAACAATGACAAACATACAAGTAAACAACAAAAAAAATATGTTTCGACTCTTGAACAAAGGTAAACACATACAAATTCATGTACGATTCTATCAGAGTGTTACAAACAATTAAACAAGGAAATAAATCTACCCGAACGAACACACAAGCACAGACAACTGGCCAGACAAGTTTGTCTTAGATGACGAAAACCGACGGAAGCCAAGTCTTCCATTACTCCTCTTCCGTTTCCGTAAGAAAATGACACTTGACAACCTGGAAATCTCCAACGTCGCGGCGCAGGCACGACGAACGTCTCTGGTAGGAGTCGTGTAGACTCGCGGAGCCTCGCACTTTGCATGTTTGCCGAGTTAAGTGCCGAGGAAGGTGACAGGGTGCGCTGCTAGGTGGCTTGAAGGGGACTGCAGTCGCGTGAGAGGACTCGCAGAGGATGTCGCACGAGGACCTCTTCGGCGGAGCTGACTGTGTTGTCCCAGCACTCCCAGGACTACTAACAGCCCCTCCCTGTGTTGACGGCGTCTATTTCCCGCCGAATTGTCTACGCGATGTGGGTGGACTTCAGTGCTGCATACGCGTCCTTACGCCTTCCACTTTGTTCTCGGCTGAAAGACTTCCTGAGGATTCGGAGAGCAGGAGTCGGGAGATTTTTCAAGGGCTTAGCCTTTTTAGGACTACGTTCGAGTACTGACATTGCTGTCTTTAACAAAATAACTTGGCGTTAGACGACTTGAGTCTATATACTTGACCGGAGAAACCGCTTCGACTACTTTCGCCTCTTCAATCAGTTACACCCGGACCGAGCTAAAGTCTGCACATACGGCAATATTTAGCTCGACACAGACCTAAACTTATATAAACTAGCCTAAACTTTAAGAATGTATTGGTTTGTGGAAAAACGCCCTTTCTCATGTTTTTGACCAAACTTGTGTTGAATGACGAAGTACAACAAAAAGATAAAACATAAAAAAACTATCCCAGAGCAAATAAGTCCGGTTTTTTTATAGCAAGAATTCTAAATATAGAATTCGGTTACATTTCGACAACATCCTAACACAAAATACAGACATAAAGAAAACGAGATTAACAATATGAAAAATGATGGAACTAGACAAGAAAAATCAGTGGACAACAAACAAATGATAGAAGAAAACACAAGTTCCATTCAACGAAAAAATGCAAAGTTTCGGCAATTGCAGTCTATTCCCGTCTTCAGACTTGAGGCACCGCTGGTCGAAACACCAAGTATGTCCTCAAACCAATACATTCTTATTGTGAACTCCCATTGCAACAAACATTTAAAAAAATCTAGCCTAAACTAATTGTCGCAGGGAATGGAAAGGATGGGAAAGTCAGCGAAGAAAGGTTCGTAAAGCTACAATTCTAGACTTCAAAGTCCCGTCTGTCAAGTTCCTAGACAATACTCTTAGATATGGCCACCCAGCCAACAAGTGCCACCTCAGTAGCTTTTTGAGTCTCCAACGGAAATGTATTTCTGTGATTCTCCGGTAAGAAGGAAAGACTACAAAAATCAGCGAAAGTCACTGCCATTGAAGAGCTCAAAGTATCCTACTATAAAATTACCTTTCTTGGCAATGTTGCCATGTAATTTGCTGTGGATTTCTACTTCAGACGGCTATGACATTACTATAAACATAACATGACGAAAATTTTTCAGATATTTAATGTAAATCATCCAAGGATATAATTAAATTTTCTCTTGCGAGAACTTAACAGCTGCATGATCAATAATTTTATAGATAAAATATTATAATCCCTCATAATGTTTAAATAAACATGATTAGCTTTAAAATCCAACACTGACTGAAAGAAGATATATTATGGATAGTGCACAAATTTTTGTGTACATATCTGATACAATATGGACCAATAGGTTGGTAATTTGTGGTTGTACAGAGGCCAGTGAGTCGGCATTGCACAAAAATTACTACAATTACATGGTGATGATTGATAAGTGTCTGATACTGATAATGGGTTAAGACCTTATAATATAGCTAAGGAAGATTGTTTTTTAATGGCGTAACCTACTTTTCAGAGCATCACGACATTGCTATAGACAATAAAATTTTGACGATTCTGTGATATAGCCCTTCTTTAGTGAATAATTCAATACTTTATGATCCACTTTCCCACCCGCCCAAAATGCAGGAAGTTAGGTCAGTGATTAGCAGAGAGCTCGTATTAGCTCATTATTATTTATACAGGATATTGCAAAGCTGCATGTCAATATTTTGGTGGGAAATCTCACATTTAGAGGAACAATAATGTTGCATGAACATAGGTCCTAAAATTTACTGTTTATGCATTACAGCTCACAGTTCATGACGTAAAGTGCTTAGCATTCGGGCTGTTTCGAGTTAGTGCGGCATACCATTGTAGTTATTATTGCAAACTACCTACCAGAAGAGTTGTATTTAATTACATGATACGCATTGTACGATGTACCATTTCACATTACATAATCCAGCCCATGCGGTATGCATTGTGCGTCATGTTCTGTGACCTTTAGTGCATAAACGGTGCATTATCGGAAGTGTGTTCATAAAATATTTTTTGTTCATCTACAAGCCAGGATTTCTCCCCGAAAATATTGGCATGCTATTATACAGCATCCCGAAGTGTCTGGTAACCTGCGAAACAACTGTCAACTTTACCGCAGGGTTCAAGTGTTTGAAGATATTGACCATCTGATGCGTGATGTAGAACGTATTATTCACAAGAGGTTGGACAGAGATGATGGAATATTGCGAAATTTTTGTACCAATATAACCCTGAAAACATTGCAGTTTCGTGCACATGTATGATTGGGTGATATATGTCTGACATACATAGCTCTCTGCAGACCAATAACATACATTAAATATTACAACAACGGAATTCTTATCGGCTCAGTGAAATATGGTAACAGCTCCGCGTACAAGCGAATGCCAGTAATCTTTTGTTAAGCCGAACGTAAGTTACAACCTAGCAAACAGTCAAGTTTACTCGCTATAAACCATCTTCTCTAACCATCATATTTGATGTTATTTTCATTTATGCGGCTGCATCTAGTTAGGATAATCCTGTATCCGTCCACACGTGATCTCTTTCTACGTCAGCAATTCGTAATCATGAGCTGAAGATATAGTTTCAGATATTGAAGTAATGCAGTGCATGATGGTTTTTGTTTAGTACTGTATACCGTCTACACACTCAGTAAAACACCACTAAGATTCTTTCAGTCGGTGTTAAACTGGAGATAAGGACACCACTGACAAGCAAGCTATACGTGGAATCCAACAAACACTTGCTGTGACGTTAGACATTCTAAATCAAAATTAGTGAATATTTACTAATGTTGCAGTGGTTTTACAGATTCAGGAAGTACCAGTTCAAAATAAATTAGTGAATATTTACTGATTCACATTTCTGATGTTGGCAGTTTAAAACCAAATTAGTGAAAATTCATATATTGGCCAGTGTTTTGTCTGGTTTAGTTACCATAAACTGATCCACCATGAATCTTTGAAAACCTCTGGCATATTAATTACTGAATAATCACTTATTACAATTAATATTGTACAAAACTACATTCTATTCGCTTACGTGTGTGTATAAAAGCAGGGGAAGGAATGTTTTGTATGTTCAATGTTCTTGTAGGAAGACGCTCCATTCTGCCCTGCATGACACTTACCTCAGGCAGTGGAGATACAGGTCTTTATGTAAATGTAACCCTTTGTAACAACCAGACACATTGCGTAACGGCAAAACAACATGAATTATCCGCCGAACTGCGACCAATACGTGGGTCTAGCTTACAATAGTTAGTTTTAGCATTTTGCAGCATATTTTCAAATTGACCTTGCTCTTAGTTTGCGCAACTAGGGAAGGATGATGACGAAATCAGAGGTGAGGAGAGAAATTAAGGGCTTCCGAGCCAAGACAACAGTAATCTACAGGCAACTGAACTGGTGACTTCTGCCCCACATCTGAGATCGACATGACCTGCGTTCAAGCTCAAGAAAGTTACAACCATTTACGTTGTGCTAACCTCATTCTCTTATACCTCTTTGTCTTGTCTAGCAGTCATTCTTGTAGAGTTCTAGTAGTCATGAGAGAATACCTTTCTATTGAATACGAAATATAGTTCTTTTGATAACTTCATTAATTTCCATATTCCAACATCTATCACATTTTCTTTCAAGTCATCTTGAATACACCCTTTAAGCTAGACTGTGAAGTGTGCTCACATCGTTGTCAAGTTGACAGCTGATAGGCTGCAGGATAAATCACCTGAACAGGAGATTTGATGTTGGGTTATTGTTCTCTTTCAACCTTGATATTTGTACTGTGTCCTGGAGCAATGTCTGTGAACCCGTGATACAATCACTAAGAACCGGAGAATTCCACAAATTCATTTCAAAACAAACTCTATTACCCAAGTACACACACACTTCTGCCACGACAGCAAGCTGATAACATTTCATTAGACACAACATAGGTGAATTATTTTCCTTGCAAAGTGAATTATACCTACGTGAACATTGAGGGAAACAATCGCAAATAACTTTTAACGGCAGATTTTGTAAATTGTGCAGCGCAGGGAAGTCATGTGAAAAAACATATGTTATACTGTTCTTGTGCAAACATTTCATACATGATTTGCGTAGTTAAATTGAAAACAGACTTTATATTCTTGCATCTACACGTATCGCATTATCTTATTGAATATTATGATTTTATAAAAAAAACTATATATGATGAATCCCAGCCTTTAGACCAGCTCTAGCTACCCCTACTGAGGTCAAAATCCACCAAGTTATAGATAATTATTTCCAAGAGACATCAGTGAATAAGCCTACTGAATAACAAGACGACGCAATGATCATCCACTGGCGGTATTACAGTAACTAATTTTTTGTCTGTACCTGCAGGGTAGGCAACTTAAGATTTGCAATACCACCTGTCATAAGGGAATTAGCGCATGAAAAAAAAAATCGTTCAACTACATTTTGTGCATTTTTGGGTGGCCAGCGAGACTTCTTGCTTGAAGTTACATCGCCTAACAAAGAAGTAGGTCGTTTGAACTACGTTAATGAAGCATTCATGAGGATGTTATGAGTTCACGAACACTCTCAGAACAATCGAAACAAAACACGTGTTTTTCTGTCGTTTTACAATGCTATATTATATGACATGGATTCATCTTGCATTTACTTATGCCATGATTCCTGGCATAATTGGCGTACACAATAATCTTTGAGGAAGATAATGAAAATAATTTCCTAACTTAATGACTGAAGTACTTGTATTGCTGCTTTTGCCGTTTCATTTTTTGCCAAATATAAAACTGTGTTTTGTATAGAAATTTTTCAGTTTTGTGACAAAAATATTTCACACTATTTTTAACAATGTTCGTGCGAAAAACATTTAAAAATGGATTCAGTATACCTCAAGTCATTACTAGTACACATTTCCTTAATTACTATAAGAAAGAAACACTTCAATTTCAATTACTTCACTTTTCGTAAAAAAAGTATCTCAAAATAAGAATACTATAATTTCCACAAAAGTGTAATGCACACATTATTCAATTTAATTTTTTTCAAAAACGTTGGGTGAACCGTATTACAAATTTAAATATAGTAAAGTTTATTCCATGCACCAGTCCCCTTTAAGAACTAGGTTGAATTTTAACAAATCCTGATTGAGTCATTGTTAGACAGTGATTATTGGGGACTCCAAATATCTAGGATAAACATGCCCTATTTTGGAGTCACAATTTTAGTTCCACTTTTTTCAAAACATTTTTAAATTAAAGGTATTATTGATATGGTAAACTTACAATGTAGAAACTTTGTTTGCTGTCACATTCCTGACCTGACCACTTTTTGCTGCATTACACATGGTAAATAACTTAACGCAAAATATAAAATTGTAAACGTACAAAAATTTCGTTAATGTACACAATAATAAGATTATTTAAGTTGGGTAAGTTTCAGTGAATTAATTGAACCCCAAATTGTAAGGCTAGAATTGAGTAATGTATGCGAACATTGAAAATTTCAGCAAACAGTATTTAACAATGACATCTTTAAAACTTGGCCGCTTCTCTCCTGCCAAAAGTGTATTAACTTATACAAGTTATTATCACTGACTTATGAAGAAGAACGTTACCAAACTTCAGTAAGTGTGTCTTCTTTTCAGGGGTTTATAGAAAGGATAAATAACAAAGCGACAGCTTATTTTGACAGTGAATTGAAACATGATTTCAACAAACTGTGGAATAAGTTACATATGGAATACATTTTTCAGATTCATATATACAGTGATGTATTTCCACAAGTTTTTTTATCTGCAATATCTCTGTTTTCTCGCATATAAATTCACTTTCTATTTCCTAATTGACAGCAAAAGAATGTTAAACTTCGGTTCAGAATTCCCTGAAGTATTTTGTCGCGAAAAATGCATGAAATAGAGTTTTCCTGCTATTAAAAAATTCGATTAACTCGTAATAAAACGTCACAAATGGCGTGCTTCTGATCTGTTGGCAGCTTCGTGTGGGACGGTTATTTACTCCAGCGGAAACTTGGCTCTGTGTTTAGGCGGAGAAACTTTCAGAAAGGGACGAGAAATTAAAGAGAAAGTGCAGTAATGTGATGACCTGACCACCCTGCGCCCATTATATTTAATGTTTGAGTTATATTCCCCGCTTCTCGTGTATAATTTGGTTCGTGGGTTTTTCCTTGAGTTACGTACTCGGAACTTTGGCATCACGCAATGTTGTGACTTTGTGAATTCCTGAGAGATCTTCGTGTTCACATTCACGAGAAAATTCAAAAAGATAAAATTTCTTACTTTTTTTTTGCACAAATTGTTGTTAGAACTTTACTACAGTTTCATTTTTGAACTGCATATCGTATAGCATAACATGAAAGTTAAGAAATACTAAATAAGACATGGATTATAAGCTTTCTGGCTGTTATTTTTTAATGAAATTTTACTAAAGTTATTAATTCAGAAAGCGACGAAATTATGTTACTTACAGACGGAATTTTTATGTATCTTCAGAACAAGGCATTTTTCACAATGCAACTAATATATAGAAACTAATGTTTGTTTGTCCGTATTCTATGTATTCCTATACCATTCATCCAATAGCGATGAAACAATATGGTGATTAGTGTGTGCTTGCCCAAAAATTTCAGTCAGAATATTTATTTTGGAGGAGGGGCACCGAAATAAAAATAGTTGAAGGGGTCGAGCAGAGTAACCAAAATATTTAGTGTCAAACACTTTGATGAGTTGTGATTGCGCCCGCGAAAATGTCTGAAAAAAAAAAAAATTGGCGGAGGTAGGTATAGACGGGAAGAACGGGGTACAAAAAAATTTAATGGCAATGCATGCCGGGACGAGTAAAAACAAAATAAAATGTAATATCATATATATCTTTCAGAAATGATTAGTCCCCGAACTTCCTTTAAAATAAACTTTTCAAACCGTCACGTGTAAATATACAACCAAGAAAGGTGGTGCAGTGGTAAATCAATGAACTGTTATTCGGGAAGAACATGATCCAGTTCGCAGTCTGGTCACTAACTTTTAGTTTTTACACAATTCTCAGCAGCGCTGAATAACTTGTCAGGGTGGTACGACCTACATTATCTTCTAATTTTTAAGCTGTGGTAGTTACATAGGTTTGCAACTAACTTTTTAATTGCCCATGACAGGGCGTACAGTATTACTTGGCAAGTGGTTTATGTGCTCATTATTTACAAATTACCTAAAACTAGCTGTCACTTATCATTTTAGAGAGAGAGAGAGAGAGAGAGAGATGATATCCCGGGAGGAAAGGGCAACATTCTGGGAGGTGATAGTACTGGTAATTGTGATCAAAAAAGTTCACATGATCATATAGTCAATATGGGACTTTTGTGGATATATCCTTGAATTATTTGAGTGTAAACGTTGATAAGCTCTTAAACTACTGTTATTGTTTCTTTTCCAGGTATGCACCTCATTTCAGTTGCCAAGTTACACAGAAATTGTAGTACATAACGAACAACACCCTAATATTTGGTTTTTCTTCCATAGCTGTAATAACAAGACTGTAATGCACAATCATTTTGTTTCATGTCATATCAAATACAACGTTAAAGTTCACGGTCAACATTAGTCGGTCAGATGTTTATATAAACCCGTTTCCATGCCAACGCTTTGCCTCCTTGATTGTGACATGCCTGTTACTGCAAGGTGAATCGTAACTGCAAATAAATCAATAACAGTAATTTTAGAGCTTATCAATGTATACATTCAAACGGGGCTATCTTGACAACCGTCTCATATTGACCCCGTGTGTATATAAACTTTTTTGATCACAATGACCACTACCATCACCTCCTAGACTATTGCTCTTTCTTTCTGGGACATCTTGTAAATATACAAACACTTATATACATACAAAGTTCCGCAGATATTTCCTAAATTATTAATAATTATGTCTAGATCAATTTGTTTGCCGCACAAAATATAAAGACACCGTTTAGTAATAAAACACTTTAAATCGTTTGTAGTTAATTCATTTAATACAATTATCAACTTGACTGAATGTTAACATTCAAGATACATTTTATTCTTTGATCTTAAACCCTCATTCTTCTGCTAGTTCATTTGAAATTACAACACTAATTATTTGAAGCATATACGTACTATCTGTATTTATAATGCATCCGTCTTGTTGAAAAAAGGAGTTACTTAAATTATCATATCCGCTTATAATAACAAGAATCCGGTACGTTTCGACTAAAAAACATTTATGATTAAAACCCTAAAATTTCGATGATTATGTAACTTGCCAATGCACTGTGTCATAAGCTATTTTTAATTTGTAGGAACAGGAAAATTTCGCGATTTCAATGACCCGCAGGCTACTATGCATACTCAAGCCCTCTCTATTTGTTCATTGTCTGTTGTTCCAGTGAGTAGCAGCTAGTGGACAAATGCTCTGGGCTTGAGTATACATAGGATATTTGATTCTAACATGCAGGTAACTGAATCTGCGAATCTTTCCAGTCCTTAGTAATTTGGTAGTGCTGTACGAGCGAGTGGCCAGTTGTAGGAATGACCAGTTACCGCGTGTGTTAGTGATTTCATGCAAGTTGACTGACTATTGGTTCAAAATCCTTAAGGATGATATTTATTAAGTGTAGCACAATCGCAGAAGAAAATTTCATGCGTTGGAGTTTGAAATATATATTGTATAAAATTACAAGTGAAATTTAGGGGCCTTTATTAACGGTATGGTAAGTAACAGCGTGAAAAGTAATAATATAAATGAGCCACGTCACTGATAATTTTGTATGTTGAACATGTTGTTATGGAGGCCAGCGAATAATGTTTATGGAGAGCGGAATAACCTGAATGGATGATATTGATATAAGCAATACACTCTCATAACTGTTGCTCACGGAGATGTTTACAAACCTCTATGTAAGCATGGAAGTGGTGTGCGTATGGCAGTCGGTTGAATATCCCATGTCTGTTCCATACTACATTAAAAAAGTCAACCATATGTCTGAATCCGATGGGAAACTATCAAAACTAAAATTACTACTACGAGAAAAACTTCTACTAAAACTACAAGAACTAAAATTAATTTCTAAGAGGAAAACTGTACTCACAAGTTTGGTTTACAAAACAAACACTATTTCATAAAAATATAATTATTATTATTTTATCGCATTTGAACACCCTTAAACATCCAGTATAAATTTTATCCACAGTTTGATCATTGCAAGGCAGCGTGAACATCGGATGATTTTCGCACAGTCAGTCTGCTGGAGTTGTAAAGATAGTTCCTGCGCCGGAAGAAGGGAACAGATACCAGTTCCTGAAACATAGCATCTGATGTCAAAGAGAGCCTAGTATTATCGTCTGTGCTGTACCAGTTTTTTGTCTTGTCTATAACCATTTATGTAGCTGTGTTCATTTGCAGTGTTTGTGCATCATTGTCGCCCTTTGCATGCACCAGTTTGGTTCTTGTCTACAAGGTAGCTTTTATTACATACAACGATCAGAATTCTGTTTCGAAGTTAGTTGAATGTTTGTTGGCTACACCTATTTGTCTCGTCAGGTTTGTTAAATTATTTATTTATTTTGATTATTTTCCTACTTAGTTCTTTTATGTATCTACTGTGACTCAGTATTTGCTACACTGCAAAAAAAATTGAGGTAATTTTACTATACATGAAATGGAAGCTTATTACCTCTACAAGTGAGGGATAATTACTCAACACATTTCAATGAAAGTTATTCAACCGGTAATGTATTTTTTCACTACATATAGGCGCAGCCCTCTAGGACAATTTGACATAACGCGTGAGCGAAACTTCCGAGTGTTTTGTGTGGCGAATACACTACCTTGCGGAAATTTCCACACATATTAGGAAGTCAGATTTCCTCTCAATGATAGAGAATATTACCATGCATATGATGAGTAACATTACTAACTTTTTTATAGTGTAGTAATTGCGTAGTAGTTTGTGGAAGGAGCTTATACCTAACTGCCGGAGCGGAGCAGATACGCATAAGAAGGGACAGGAAATGTTCGTGAATTCATTGACCTGCACGCTACAATCCATAGTACTATACATACTC
>PNEQ01114976.1:0-71490 GCA_003012365.1 Medauroidea extradentata | reverse complement strand
CCCCCCCCCCCCCCCCCCCGAAATTTCCGGGTATCTACAGATGAGTTTGTGGAGTAATATAATCCTTAGAGGCAATTCAGAACGCAGTAATTTTTTTTATAGATTTGTTACAGTAAATGTGAATAGGAACGAAATTAGAAACAAATCGCAAACTTGCATATTTTCTTTAAATAAGATTGACTGACAATAAAACTAAGTTTGTTTAACTATAAACGCAGTTATTTAAACCATAGGCGCAACTGGAATGGACATTTGGGGTGTGCACAATTCCGTGAATACTGTTATACTCAAGCTACCCCTACCTGTAATCAGTTACGTAGTCAGAATTTATGAATTTCAGACAGGGAAGGATGGCGATCGTGCGAATATAATAAAGAATCACCCACCACATTTTCAAGCGGGAGGTCCGGGGGTCCTCCCCCGAGAAAATTTCGGATTTCAAGGTGCAAAATAGTGCTATTTTAGCCGTTTTCATTGCTAAACATTGAATACTGTACTGGTAACAGTATCACTGATTATTCGATATTAAATTAATTGTAATTTTTAAGACCTTGGTTGGTTACTTATTTGGCGGGGTGGACTGTGTCCTAGTGCCCCCCCCCCCCCCACTTAGTTGCGCCTATGATTTAAACAGGCTTTACACCGAAAAATTTGCTACACAGTGTTGTTCATATTCACCATGTTTCGCGGTAATCGGCTTTATGATTTTATACATGCTAACGTTCCTACGCCGATTTTGAGTGTGAAGTACACAAGAAATAACTTATAAGGGGCAAGGTAAAACGCGGTAAAATGTTCATATCTTCGCAACAGCCAATGGTATAATTTTTGACACGCGCACGTAGTAAAGCAATATTAAGTGGTACCACAGGTTACCAGGCGCACATTATTTCCCTCGTTGTCTGGTAGTAGCTATCAGATCCGGTTCTTCGTGCTTCCTGAGAAATACCGCATACATCCTGAGACGCTGCTTTCCAACACGCAGGGACTTCACAGTGTTTTTTCTGTATTTTTTTGTAACGGAAGTGACCTTTCGAGTAAACAAGACCGATTTGTTACTTTGGAGTAAGAAACTCGTACCCATTAGGAATTATTCAGTTTCATGGGATTGCAGTCATTTATATCAGTGACCTCCAAAGTTGGCAGAACTAGGAACCCATGTTATTGGTGAAAAAATTTCTGCATCAGTTTCCATCAGTGCCTCGTGTGCACATCTGCAGCTCTGTTTCGTGGTCAGTGATTGGCGGAATTTAACTCTCACGTGTCTTAACATTTTACTGTAGATCATAGACGTGTGTTATTCGAAGTAACCTTACTCTGACTGGTAGGGTCAAATAAGAAACATCTTTACACAGAGACACTCTGCAATAACAAAGAAGCAGAACTGCAGAGGTGGAACTAAGACATTTAACAAGTCGGCGCAGAAATTTTCTCGCGACAATCAGGGCTCCCTAGGTATTACTACTGAAAACATTCTTTAAAATTGCGTTACAATTAGTAGCCGAATTTAATTATTTAGTGTACATATACAGATTGGTCGTGAACTACTGTACTGGTAAAAATGTTGTGAGGTGATTCCCTATGTTATACGTGATATAAAATTTCTACGTCAAGTAGTAACTCTTAATTTTTAAATAGTTAAACCGAAAAAATTTTCATATATCCATGACTAAACAAAAATAGGTAAATAGTAATTTTTTGACGAGGCCTGAAAAGTGAAAACAAATGTAGAGTTATAGCAACACCTTACGTTTAAAAATAAAACGCATTAGTATATTATTATGCCAATGTGCGTGTCACTCACGGGTAATATTTCGCTGTAAAGACGTCTTGACCATTCTTACACGCCCAAACCACGTTGCACTGACGCCATACTTCCAGGTTAACTGTCCCATAGAAAAAATGTCCTTAAGGGTGTACTTAGTATGACATAAACACAAGTCTTTTAATGTAGGGAATTAAATTTACTGTTAGTAGACTTTTCCATTCATCGTACGTAGACTATCATTATTTACTGTAAACCATTTCAAACATCGATTTTGAAGGGTCGATGTTTCCTTCACGAGTTACTACACGACATAGTTCGTATAGTGAAGTGTAGCTTATTTTCCAAAAGTAGGGCCGATGATTTTTGGTGAAAAGACTTCTGCCCCATTTTGTATCAATATCTTAAGTGCACATCTGCAATTCTGCTTCACAATTATTGGCAGCTTGTCTTTGTGACAAGTCGTTTGTCATCTGACTTTGCCAATCATAGTAAAGTTATTACGTGGCAATACGTCTGTTATTTGTGGGTATAGAACCTCAAGACACGTGAAGCTTGGGACATACCATCAGACCATGAAGCAGAACTACAGATGTGCACATAAAGCAATGAAACAGAGTGGGAAAGAAATCTTTTTCACCAAAAATTATCAGCTCTACATATAGGACATCATCGCCCATTTTAGCTCCCACCCACGTAGCTCAATACCATACTGTAGATCGTATTGTAAGAAATGCAATCGTACACGTTGTAACATACATGCACGGTTCGGTGTTAAAAGAGGCCGCGGTGGCCGATTGGTTAGGCCATTTGTAGGCGATCCGGGTTCGATTCCCGGCGGGGTCGGTACAATTCCGAACATGGTAATCGTTCCGGACGATGCCGTTGGTTGACAGGTTTTCTCGGGGATCTTCTGTCTCCGTCACCCTTTCATTCCGGCACTGCTCCATACTCACTTCGTGTCACCCTTCACCAGGGAAAAGACCTCGATGTTGAGCGCTGACCAAAATTGATCACTCACTCGGTGTTAAAAGTAAAAGAAACTTAAACATGACCCTAACTGATTCAGAAATATATAGAATTCAGTCTAGCGAGGAATATTGGAGCATGTACGTTTACGGTGTTATGTTATATTTAGAGCAGCCGATTTTTAGGGAAAGAATTTTCCACCAATTTGTTTCAATGCCTTACGTACACATCTGCAGTTCTGCATCGTGGTCAGTGGCTGGATGTTTTAACTCTCAGCTTATTGAGGTTATGTCCGCAACTCATAGACAATGGCGTCGCAGCAACCATGTTCTGATCGCTTATTTGAAATTCTTGTTGTCAGTAACAATAAAGCAAAGCTGCAGACGTGCACGTAAGATACTCAAACAAGTTGATTCAAAATTCTTTTCGCCAAAAATCGGATGCACTAGTTACAGATGTGACGAGTTTGTCATCGCTGGAATAGTTAACTGTTTTAGTACCTACATTTTTTATGTTCTTATTCCGTTATTCGTGCTTTCAAATTTAACCGAGGCAATGAGAATTACGGTACGTGCGTCGACGCTATTTCCTTGTTACTCGTCTATAACCTTTTGAACTATCTCAAGTTATATTCGTCCAATAATATAAGGTTCTATATACTAGGGATTATTAGAGATTACTTAGACACTAAACACTTTCAAGATGTATCACTCTCTGTGGTTATTGCGCAGGTAACCATATAAGAACCACATAGTTTTGTAACCAGTAAGACTGTGAGATGGTGAGGAGTTGGTTATCCTACAGATTCCAGATGATGCTGCAGCATCAGGTTAATTGACGATATTATTTTAATATCGCTGAAGTCACAGGATACTAAATTTCGAATCGATCAAATCAGTAGGAGCTGCTCATATCCTTTCAACAACCAGAAAAGAGCTGATTATCTTCAAACGGCTGAACTTATCTTCTTTTGAATCCTAGCTAAGAACACTCACTCTTGATCATGTCACCTTTCAAAAAAAAAAAAAAACTAAATCAAAATTGGTTCACCCGTTTAGGAGCTACAATGAAACAGACAGACACACAGATAACACACGTTACACTTACAACACCCCTCTTTTGCGACTGGAGTTAAAAACGATGACTCCCGCTATAAAAGTACGAATGATACAATAAACTTGGATTAGTAACGCCACTGAAATTAAAAACTGAGGGAATAGGCAAGATACTGGAAATGAGTATACGGCAGCAATTATACGTTAAACGTTCAGTCCTTATGCAGCTTCATGCCATTAAAAGACCGGTTTGAATAACACGATAAATATATGAAAATATAAAAGTTGCTCATATTCTGTTGTAATCAGGTAATTACTACAAACGTCATTAACTGATCTAAATAAATATTCCTAAAAATCAAAGTTAATTTTGTTTGTATTTCGATAATTCACTTCATATATACAATATGATCAAAAATTTTGTATCCGAACCTAAAATTAGATATTAACATAATACTTAATCAGTTTATTTGCCTCAATGAAGGAAATAATTACGTAGCCAGTAATAATTAATAAATTCAGACGAAGCAGACAGTGATAGTTATTCTATCAATTATTTATTACGCCACAGTGATACAACAACGGTCGGCCGTTTATGTCTCCCACAAGTTATTAACGTCATTTCATAGTTAAAAGAAGATAGTAAATTTTTCAAAATTAAATCCTCAAGATGTGTTAGATTACTGATTGTTGTTTACTTAATTTTTGGCCGTTCGTATATAATTTTCCATTATAACACTAGCAGTCGTTACAAATTCGTGTCTCAGGGTCTAAACATCAGGTTGACAAGAGCTTTGTAATTGTATGTACTGTAAATGCTAAGAGAGATGTTAATAGAAACTTAGTTGTAAAAAAAAAACAATCGGTCTGTTGGCCACCTCAGTGTTGCGGGAAGAAGGAAACAATTCATTTTCTTTTTAAGAGAAGTCAAGTTATCGGCAAGAAAATACCAACACTTGAACAAACTCAACAGTAAAGGTTCAATGAACAATAGATGACGATATTTCTTTCTTGGTTTAGACCAAAACATTACATCGTTATAAAATTCGAGTATTCATCATTTAAAAAATTATAAACAATGGCCAACCACCGCTGAACACATCCAAGCCTCCATACATGACAAATTAAATAATTATCAATAGAGTAAATAGATGAATGAAACAGCAATGTGATGAAATCTGAATCTCATTATAACGGTGTTCAGATGGGCCTTTGTAATTAGTACGATATTTGTAATTATTCAGACCGAGTTTCTTCAATCCATGTTCACCATCAGAGATAAGCCAAAACTAAGTCAAAACCGTGTCTCAGAACAAAAGTTAGGTGACATGTCTCACGAGAAGTGGCGGCTCTATGGTTGTTGGCAGGTAGGGCATAAGTTGCAGGGAACTGTATATAGTTGTGCGCTAGTTTACGCTACAGCCACTGACACGCTGGTATGTAGGTGCCGCTTATTACTGACTGGTCACAACACAATAAGTAGCCAGTATATACAGCTCATGATCATTAGTATATACGGCGGTGCGTTCACACAAGTGTATAGTTCTCGGAAACTTGTTCCCTACCTGCCAACAACCCGTGAGTTGCCAATGCTTACGAGTTTGTGCTAAGAAAAAGAAGATCACTCAAATACGAGGAATGAAATAACCCGTTGTGGTTGGAATTCTGCAATCTAACTTCCAAGTAGCGTCCAATAAGAATCAAATAGGCTTTACCAAGTTTCACAAGAGCCTTGGAATGAATAACTAACAGGTAGTGGGCGCACTGACAATGTAGTCGACAGTGAGGTCATTACAACGAAAAGTACTTTGCCCCAACAAACATTTTGTTGCTTCAAAGATAATTTCCCTTTAAAAAAGTACACTTGCAAAGTAACTTTCCGTACAAAGATAACTGGTTTAAAGTATACACTTACTGTAAAAAATTAATAAAGTAAAGTAATAACCTTTACGGTAAAGTTGGTTGTAGTCTCTTTCTATTTTAAATAAGTATAATGTTGAAAATATTATTTACTTTGCTATAAAGACAATGAATTTGTTCTTAATTAAATCTCACGAGAAAAAAATTAGTAGTTACAAATAATGATGATTACTAAGCTAGTATTTTCTGTGAAATACGTTTTCCTTTATCACAAGCTAGAAAGGAACACATAAGTACCTTAAATTTCTGTTCATAAAGCGTTTATACTGAGTAGAGAGTGCGATTAGTAGCAGTTATTATTTTTTCCTAACGCTACAACTCCAAATTAAAGACTGTATATTTAAAATACTTTGACTCGTAGTAAATAAGAACGTGGTTCTGTGATTTGTAACTATATAATTTATGCACATGACAAGAGACCCTTATTTTTCGCGAAAAGAATGTTGCCTCACTTAGTTTCAGTGCCTTACGTGCACACCTGTATTCCTGCTTCGTGGTCAGTGATTGGATATTTTAACTCTCACGAGCCTTGGGATCACATACGTGTGTTGTTGCAGGAATGTTATTGTAATTGGCTCAGTCAAATGAGATACGGCTCTTCACACAGACACGCTGCCAATAACCATGAAGCAAAATTGCAGAGTGCACGTAAGGCACTGAAACAAACTGGGGCAAAATTCTTTTAGCGATAAATAGGGTCCCTACTTATGGCCACAACTATGACAATAAAAAAAAACATGTATTTAATAAACACCTTGTAAAAGAAAATTGCTATTTGAATTATAATAAAACCCCTGTAGTACCATAAATGGAGACAGTATAATTTAGAGTAACGAGTTACTTTCTCTTAGTTGATGTCCAACTGTTGCCATAGTTGTTTATCTTGGCTCCGAAATTTTCCAATAAATAAATTTTCGTTCAATGTTCTCCTGTAATATCTGATAACACCAAGACTTCGTTAGAATATCAGAGTTTGTGGACGAAAAAAGATGCTCTATTATCAAATGCGATAAATTTTAAAAGAAAATAAAGTATTTTGGAACAAATAACATAAATTACATTGTTTGACAAAATACATTATCAATGGTTTTATTCAAATGTTTCTGTAAGTTATTCAAAAGATTTAACCGTCGTTATGGTTTACCTACGTATGTATCACTTCTATTATTTTTTACCTTTCTTTATCTTATTTTATATATTTTTCTGATGAATAAATATACCCAAGTCATTATTGTTACAGTCCAACGAATGACTGATGTGTAAAATGTTTGCCCTTCTTTATTTTATTTTCTGTATTTTTACATAGTTGAAGTTTACAGTATGTGTGTCTGTGTCACGTGTGGAAGGCACGTTAATTATTTGCAATTAATATTACAAATAAATAATAGAACACATTTTTAATTATCTCTGTGTTTATGTTTTCGCTTACAATTCAAAAATGTTTTAATTAAACGAGATTTATTGCTGTAATTGTAGTTTTGTCGTTTTTGTTCCCGTGTACGCTTTCTTTTCTTGCTCTTAGGAGTTTTCTGTGGCAGTAATTTATTTTTAAGTTACATTGAAATTACCCCAAATATCACTCAGATCAGAGATTAGGATACAGCAACATCTTGTTATTGTAACAATTTAACTTATGAATTAAAAATGATCCAGAGGCGACCTTATTTTACCATAATATCAAAATTTAATAATATATTGTAGCACCATAGCGATAATATTTACACTCAGTCAATTCACGTTATTTACTGTCACCATGAAGACATAATATCATGGTGAAACATACACAGACTTTGAACTGCCAGTAGCAATGGTGATAAAAATATCGGTAAAAGCCCGTGTTGTAAAACAAGACATGCAAAATCTGACACCTGCATTGGGCGGAGTGCTTGTTAAATAACATTTACTTTAAACATTTTTAATTTGCCGTTATTCGCCATCTCCAACTGTTCATGCGTCCCTTTATATCGTCAGTGTTAAATATTTTTATAAAATATGTTTGCTATTTTTAAATAATTCTTTACATTTCTCTGATCTAACTTCTTGATATAATTTCAAGCCAGAACCACAGAATATTTAGGAATACAGAAGTGAAATAGTCGGCAGGAAGGCGAACTCAGTCACACACGCCAGCAAAATGGCTTCCCTGGCCAGCAACATGGCGGAAACACCTACTGCCAATCAGCGTGAGGCAGCTTCTCTGCTAGCCGGCAGCCAGGCCAATAGGGAACCTGTAGTAACATGCAGGAGCCAAACAGAAACGGGGCTGGAGTCTACAGCCTCGGGCAGCCAATAAGCGGCCAAGTTCGCCTATATCAAACGAGCCGCCACGTCATTTCACGTCTGTATTACTATTTAGTCTGTGCCAAAACTGTGACTCGCTTTGGAAACCGAATACGAGACAAAAGAGAAGCCCGTTATTTTTCTGTGTGCGATACGTGAATAAGTAAAATTCTGCGAGAACACGAATTAATCACAACTATATTTTTATTTCTGCATTTGTCTAGATTTCTTGCGTAGACGATAAAGACGACACATGGATTTCATGTTTTTTGAAGGAATCTAAATTACCTCGCAAAGAAACAAGAATTATAAAATATAAACTCAAATACAAAGCAAGGTCATTTTATTGAGATTATTAATTTTCATGCTACATTATGACTAGATGAGTGTTTCCTACAGAGGCAAAGTAAATCTGTTTGTCAGCCCCCAGAGTAAACTCGCATTTCTCTTGCAATGTCAACATTTAGCTGACGCTAAATCGATTTTGGTTTTAATGATGTTACAAATCGCAACAATTCGAGAAAAATATAAAACTCGTGCCCAGAAATAATGTTTACAAAATTGTTACGAAGAATTTGTACTTTCGCAAGACCATGTAAAATTATAACCTTTCTCGTAAAATAGTTTGTAATGGTACAAAAATTGTGCAAGTAAAAAAACTGTAAGAAACTACGTAGTCAACAAATAATTATGTTTGCTCAGGAATAGTAAGCTATGGAGAAATCATAGATTTAAAAACCATTTAGTTGAAATCAAGTGGATGCGTCTACAAAAGACGTTCTATAGAATACAGAAAATTACATAAGTGTAAAGCACATTGATGAAAAATTCCTAAAAGTCAAGCAAACATGTTAGCAAAGTTAGGTTACAAGAGCAAGATTGCAGGTTATAAACAGAGTTTATCGTCATTTTTTTAACACGGTTATAATAACTAAAATTTCTTAGTTTAGCAGTTATTGTATAAATACGTTTAGTTTCAGGTTCACTATAAATCCATTTGTCACTAATTCTTGAATAAACACAAACTTACTGTAAGCTTAACATTTGTAGATCTACAAAGAACTTCTTTGACGACTAGTTTCCAGGATTATTTTTGTATTACTACAATATTTATTTTACACTTGGCTATTAAGGAACTACAACAGCTAGCGGTTTTCCTAGTCTACCGCATATACCAAAATATTTGTTCTATGTTAAATAAACACATACAAAAACTTACGAAAGACTTAATTATTCGTCTAAAGTGCTGCTTATTTTTCACCACAATTTTTTTCTGATCAGTTTTTCAGGTACACAAGAGCAACGTTGCGATGTGTTGGTTTGAATGTCAGACTGTAGAACTTGTGTCGGAATCCACGAACAGTTCATGTCCACTTCGTTTTCTTAGGCAAGCGCGGTAGGAGCAGACCAACTGCAGGAAGTGTACGAGCATACCTGAAACATACGTTATATATTATTTCAAGAACATCCTAGAATAATCATTTGCCCTCCACTACACGAACATTTAAAATCACACACTTCACATTGATAAATAACTGTGGCTCTTGCATCTAGATACCGGTCCTTCCTTTATTGGCCGATACCACAGCCAATAGGAAGTGACCTGCTCTGATTGGCCTTCCCCACAGCCTATCTAAAGCGGCATCCTGATATTGGCCGAGCGACACCAGCAGACTCGTGGATAAGATTGGTTCTACTGCAGGCTAGAAAGATCAGTGTTAAAAGTTTGTCACAGGGAACATTTCTGCCACTTTGGCGGTGGTATCGGTAAGGTGTGTAATCTGACCAATCACAGAGCTTTCCTGAATTTTAAGACACGTTATGTTGATATGAAATAATCGAATGATTTCTACTAGTGTTTAACTAATCTCTTATAGCCAACAAGTGTCGGAATGCACCACGCAGTGAATGAACATTTTTAAGTGTAAAATAATATGCTGTTTCAGGACACATGGGCTTACTAGTTGTTTTATTAATTTTTTAACTAGTTCACTGGTGGTGAGTGGTAACTAGATGCAGGTTAATTTTTAATTGCATTATCTTCTGCTTCGGGATACAACATATTTCGTTTATACACGGAATTACTTTGTTTTTGTGTCAGTAAGATAATTTATTTAACAAAACTTGCGAAAAGACCAGCATAAAGATACTTTTATGTTATAATATGTCATCAACAATAGCCGTCTTTAGTAGAAGGCCGCAGCATTAAATCTGGCAACACTGTCAGAAAGGGTCATTATAACACTTTTTTTAGCTCTCCAAAAACAATGACTCTACCTGATTCGTTATTGTGCTCTACACACCGGCGAATCAGGGGAAGCCATTGCCGCTAGCGAGACAGAAGAAGTGTTAAAATTACCCTTCTTGACAGAGTTGCCAGACATATGGCCGCGGCCTTCTACTAAAGACGGCTATGGATCAACTCTCAGTAAGGTCTGATTAAGTTGGTCAGAAATAATCATATATAAATAATACCTTAAAATGTGTAACTGTACGCAGTGTTGCCATTAATCTTGTGCATTGATTGGTAACGAAGTATGTCCATTTTATTTGATAACTGTGGTATTTAGCAACCCGTGGTATTTAGCCACTAGTTGATCTGATCTGTTTTGTAGTCTGTATCTTTCGGAAGCCGACCTTACCACCTTCTTGAATTTTGCATATCATGTCGTGAATGTGGTCATGTAGTGTCCTATTCTTATTTTTTGTAACATGTTTGAATCCTAGAACTTTTAACCGCCTTGAGTGAAATGAATTACTTAACTTTTCGCCCCGATAGTTGGCTTATTATTTAAGGTAATTACTTTGTTTTTAAACGTGTTTTCTTCAACTTAATGTAGCGGTTCCCCATCTCAAGCAAGTTTTGGCGATACCGTTACACAGCAGTCACCCACGTAACGCTCGTTTTAAGTACATGCCGACTTCGTATGGGCGTAGACAAGAAAGTTCCCCGCGTCAATACGTTCCGTATCACAGGATATATAATACCTTTGATCTAGTACAATAACATATAACTTATTATCATCGAACGCATTTTATTATATATTACCAACAATATTTTTAAAAAGCTTTCTTAACACTTGGGACAGAAATATGCTTTAATTTTATTTTACTGTGTGTCTTTTGATTAATATCTGCAATTTTTAAAAAGGTAAATTGAGGGCAGTTTCTTGGATACATAAGTAAAACTTATGCGTACGTGTATTTACGTAGATAGCTAAATGAAAATGTCAGGTGTAAATGAACGTATTGTGTTAAACATTTTATGGTGGTCATTAATTTTGTTCCCATTTTCGATAGTAAATAAAAAAATTGTGTTTGATGTTTAACGGCATGGGCCCGAGTTTCTTCGCATTTAACGACAATTATTTTTTAAAACATAAATGGGAGCCGATATTGTAAAATCGTTTCGTAACATTGTTATGACTGATTTAAACTGCATACTCTAATTTTGTCGAGTCATAAGACTGCAAAGTAGTTGCTAATTAGTTAATTAACGAAATTTCCTTTTAATTGATGAATTAGCTATACTTATCACACAGTTTGTTTCGAAAAATTGCATCGCATAGTAAAACCAATTTTCAAAAAATTTACGAAGCTATTTTACGATATTGACTCTCGTATGGATTTAAAAAAATAATTCTCTCGAAAGCCGAGAAACTCGGACCCAAGCCCGAGAATGGTGTTGGTGCTAGATGACTTGCCCTTCATTTTCTCATAATAATTAAGAACCACATTTGTCAGCATAGGTTATGTCTGCTAGTTCATTATAAAAGTTGGCGTTGCAATACTGTTCATTCACACAGCCGTATAAACCACAACCGACCATCTTTTAAGACGGAAGAATGAAAATTTGTGCAAGGTCTATCGATTGTTAGATTATCCTGAATACATTCTGCATTATATCTTCACTGTAGTTTAGCTAGGCTATCAATACAAGTATACTCATTTATATTAGGAAACAGAATAATTCCGTGGATTTAATGGCCTTTAGTCTAAACTACAGTGTCTTGAAACCATTCGGGCATCGGCCGTTTGTCCATTGGCTAATGTCCGAGCACATGTAATATTGGCTTCGCTCATAGATTCATTGCAGGATTGTTACTTGTAGAGATGACGATATTTGGTGAAAATATTTCTGCCTCACTTTGTTTCATTGCTTTGTGTGCACAACTATAGCTCTGCTTCATGGTCAGTGATTGGTTGTTTCAAGCTTCATGTGTCTTGAGGTTCTGCCCACAAATTACAAACGTATTGCCACGTAATAACTTTACTCTGATTGGTGAAGTCAGATGAGAGACGACTTGGCACAAAGGCAAGCTGGCAATAATTGTGAAGCAGAGTTGTAGGTGTGCGCTTATGACATTGATACAAAGTGGGGCAGAAATATTTTCATCAAAAATCATCTGTCCTAGTTATTTGCTCGGAAAACTGGGAGTCTGGAAAACTGTTATCCAATAGCGAAATATACTGAAACCAACACTCGTTCGGAAGCTATCTCGTCCTGAAATTTATTCATGAAATCTTCCAGTCATTACACCTAACATTTGTTAAAATTTCAAAATTCACTTTTGTAGCGCCTCTCTTTACGATCAACCTATGTGTTACAGATCTACCATTTAAAAACAAGCACCGCAAGAGTGTGAAAACAATATCGTGTGTCGACGTTACAAGTGTTTGACAAAATAACCTGCCGAAAATTAAATCCAGTGAGATTTAAAGATGCTACGCGGAGCATTCTTAAACGGAATCAGTCCTATTCACGATTACATAGTGGGGTTTTTCACAGATTTAATTTGTTGAAACCCCTGATCAGTAGAGGCACGAGTATTCCGCGTATTAATCTGGTAGCAGCCTAGACTTCTCAGTCCTATACACACACTAGCCAAAGTCGAATATCCATTGATTCCTAACCGTACAAGTGGGTAGCCCCACGAATTATTGTATTATTTACTACTGGCTCGCAACCTCCAAAGGTGTGTCACAATTTCTGTCGTCTTTTCACGGAAGTTACAGTGATATAGAGGTTATTGGCGTTCAACCTGACCTACAATCAATACGCGAAATATTCGTGCCTCTACTGATCAGGAATCAGCTATAAACCACGTTTATTTGAGTGTGGTTGTGTGTGTGTGGGTGTGTGTGCAACTGAACAGGTATTAGCTGGTCAATATCTGCTTGTCACATACAACGATGCATAGGGACCCTTGTATTTCGTGAAAAGAGTTTTGCCTCACTTTGTTTCCGTGCCTTACGTGCACATCTGCAGTTCTGCTTCGTGGTCAGTGATTGGATATTTTAACTGTCACGAGCCTTGAGATTCTACCGGCAAATCACAGACGTGTGGTATTGCAGGAACGTTTTTGTAATTGGCTCAGTCAAATGGAATACGGCTCTTCACACAGACACGCTGCCAGCATCTATGAAGCAGAACTGCAGATGTGCACGTAAGTCACTGAAACAAACTGGGGCAAAATTCTATTCCAGGGTCCCTAAGGATGCATCATATCTAGGGCGTTGATAAAATTGCCCTTTTTTATTTGGGCACAAGCTAGTACTGAAACAGTGGTAACTTCTTTCCGCTTTTGCAACTGTCACTAGATAAATTTGACTCCTCCTGAAAGGAGCTGATAAATTAATAAAGAATCAGCTAAATGCAGACCCGATCACGTGGTATCGCTATGTCAGCGGATAGCCAATGAACAGCTATTGTCTGCTTGAATACACAGATATCATTGGAGGCTATCCTACAGGTCAGTGAACCTACGGAATTTTCTAGTCTCTACACAATTTGTCTCGTCTTTATAATTGGCTGAGAACTCTCGAGGAGAAGTCGAAAAAGTCGTGAGTCAAACACGTCAGTCCTAAAACTGTCAAGGCGATACATATTCTTACATTTACCCAAAGGTTTTTCCAAGTCACCAGTAATCAGACACTGATGACTACTAAGAGTGAGCAGAGTAACGATCATGAGACGATTAAACGGTAAGGTAGGTGGGCGGTTTTTCCTCTCGTCTATAGCGAGGCTTCCATATACGGAGACAGGAATAGGTAGGGGAAATGACCGACGGTCTTTGTTAAGCGTGAGTAACAGTCACCATCTTGAATTTCTGTAGTTTGTATCAAATCTTTCCCTCCGGCTAAATTTTCAAAACTTTAACTTAACTAATACACAATAAATATTGGTTTTCCGTTACTGTCGTAACAGATCGAATTAAAGTAATAAGAATTTTCGAACTGTAATTCGATTTGTAGCAGTAAGGTCAAAAAGAAATTTATGGTGTCTAAAATTCTGTCAATGTGTATTTCGTTCCTTAGTTATGTTAAAGATCCAAAAATTTACGCCGAAGAATAAACGACACAAAATACGAAAATTCAAGATGGCTACTGTCACTCACTCTTAAGAGGAGTCCTCGACTGGCACATGGACGGCGTTGCAGCGTGTCACGCGTATTATTTTTTAAGCGAAACCGCTTACGTTATTCATATTATGTTTACCTACGAAAAGAACACACACTTGAAACCATGCTTCTATTTTTTCAAAATTGCAGCACGCTTGTTAGAAACATGATATTCGGGCCTCTCAAAATGGCTAAAAACGTTTTTTTTACACTGCTGTAACTCCGAAAATATTACCTGAATTCGAAAAGTGCAAGACGAGAGGCATGCGTTGGTCTTTACTTCATACTCTTCAAAAATAAAATATTGGGGTCACCGCTTAAAGTCCCATAGTAAAAGACTACAAGGAAAACCTTGCACGCCAGTTTGGCGTGCTGTGAATAGAGGCGATATGCTTCTCGTCAAGCGTGGGACACAGGCTCTTATCGCTACGCTGTTCCCACGGGTCAATTGTAGAAATTTGACACCGCGAAGGACTCCTCTTAAGGAACTATCCAAGCATTCACCGGGCGTGATTTCTGGAAAATCACTAAAATCCAAAATCAGGCTGTTCGGGGCAGAGGATAGAACCATGGTTCCCTGGAATACGACACGTATACTTTGTGTACTTGAACCACATTAGTTCCTGCGTCTATAGGGAGGCCATTAGAGACAGGACTTTGTTGAGGGAATGGCCGACGGCTTTTGTCGATGAACCATCCCAGCATACGCCTGGAGTGATATAAGGAAGTCATACAATACCGAAATCAGGATGGCCGGAGCCGGGGATCGAGGCCGAGTCCTCTCGAATGCGACACGTTTATCGTGTATTATTGAGCCAGTCTAGTTTCTGCGTCACAGAGCTACTCGCACACAGGAAAACTAAAGATACAGGAATTTCCGGATTGTAGTGGTTGACCCTGTGCTCGTAGACCTCGTCTTAATAGGTAGCAGCTTGCGTAGGAACTAACACGCCATATATCCGCGCACGTGGGATTGACGCAGATGTTGTGAAGCAGAACTATCGTCTCAGCCATATTTTTACAGACTAGTGTTGAAAGGGTAAACATTACTTCTCGTGACTTGCGCCACGGATTTTTCACCACTTTGTTTCGATGCCTTAAGCCCAGTTTACACCAACGATAACATTGCTAATAATACTTATTTTCAGCAAAGTTATTAAAAATGTTGTAAAAATGCTTGGAATACGTTGGCATCAAGATATAAACATTGTTACCAACATTATGTTATTCACTTTGTTAATATTTATAAATTAATGCTAAAAACAATATAATTGTTACAAACGTTTTGTTGAAAACATTTGCTAGCAGCAAATGTTATGGATTTTAGAAACTTTGTCATCAACACAGTTGATAGCATTATTTCCCCGACCCATTCTATGGCGGTCTAGATCAATGTATGTTAGTAACAAATGTACTAGCAATGTTATCAGCGATTTTATAGGCATTTTAGTCATCAACATTGCTAGTGACTTCCGTTCTTCATTCCTACATAATTTTATTTTAGTAACATTGGTATTTTCAGCAAAGTTAATAACACATTTGCTACCAACGTTGTAATAAAAATCTGTACAATAGATCATAATACGTTTACTTTATTGTTGTTAGTAACATTTTGTAATTAACATTGTTACTGGTATTTTTTCGGTGTAAACTGTGCTTGGTGAGTGACTGGATGTTTTAACTCTCTCTTGTCGTGAGGTTCTGCTGGCCAATCACAGACGTGTTGTGTTACAGTAACCTTATTATGACTGGTGAAGTCAAATGAGAGACACATCTTAACAAAGACACACTGCCAATAACCGCAAAACAGAGTTTCAGGTATGCACGTAAGGCACTGAAACAAAATGGTACAAAAATCTTTCCGCCCCAAAACCTGAGCTCTATTCTTCACATTTTCGCTCGATAAAAATTATTTTATCCTGCAGTTGGATATCGGAAATTTTAACGAATATATTTTCTTTCAGTGCATTTTGTGTATACGTGACCCTTATTTTAGGTGAACAGATATCTGCATCGGTTTGGTTCAGTGTCTGTCTGGAAAACTACTGTATTTTGTTTCGTCTCATCGTTGTGTCGTTTTTTTTTCTGTTTGTGTCTGAAATTTTTTGTGTTTTGTTTCGTCTTATTATTGTGTCGGTTGTTGTTTTTTCTGGTTGTGTCTGATATCTGTTGTGTTTCGTTTCGTCTCATCGTTGTATCGCTTGTTAGCTTGTTTTTTATTTTTATTATTTTATTACTGTCATTTATTACCCATGTGTTCCATGTTTTATTTGACCTGATACTTTTTTTTTTTAATTTCATGTGGTGTATTTAACCTGTTGACAAAAACATACTCTGCTCATTTATGCTTTTCTATTATTTGTTTAGTTTCCTTTGACATTTATTTTGCAATGGAGTGTGTCCAAGCAACTAAATCCTATCATGCACTCTCATTGCACAGTTCTTTCAAAGATCATATTGGTTCAGTGTCTTAACGACAACATCTGTAGCTTCGACTCATGGTCAGTAATTTAATGTTATTCCTCTTACGTCTTAACGTTGTACTGAAAAACACAGGCGTGTTGGTATCGCAGTACCATCAGATATTCTGGTTGGCACGGCCAAATGAGAAACGTCTTTCTACAAAGTTACACTGCAAATAACCCTGATACATAACTGCAGATGTATGCATAAGGTAGCATAACCAGTTTTTGTTATTGATTATTGTTCTCTTCGTTTTATTGAGTATAAGAACACGTAATTGTTATAAGGTAATAACATTAACAATACGCTGTCAATGTAGTGGTAATAATGCTACCTTGAAAATCTACTTTAAAATTAATAATCATAAAATACAAAGTGAAAATCTGCAAGCCAATTAAACACTAAGCAGTACGTAAGAAATATTTTTATTTTAGCTTAAGGAAGTTGACTTCAAAGATGATTTTCAGTGTTACATTTCTTCCGACATTTTTACTTTGCGAACACATCGAAACCGAATTGAAAATCCATATTCGACTTAACTAACACTATCTAATATTTTACCTCACAATATTAATACTCTCAGTTTTTACTCTCTTTGTTTATCATTTGTATCCTCACAGTTTCTTCCCGTCAGAGCCTAACATATGTTTCGTTTTTGTGGGCAGTTACTTTGGTAAAACGTTTGCTAGTTACGTCTAAAAACACCTATGAACTCAATTCAATCTACAGGTAGGCGACTTTCTTAAGGATACGGTAACTGCAAGTTTCTTCTATTTATTTATTTTTATATCTTTACCAGATATTTTTTTATTTTGCAATAGAAATTTATTGCATCTGTATTTTGTTCTTGTGAAATTTTTTTATGTATCATAGCTTTTGCATAGTGGCTTGTCAAAGTCAAAATTCGCATGCCAAGGTTTTAAGAATGACACTTAAAACAACCGACTTATTGAATTGAAATAATTCTCACTGAATAACTCTAGTTTGGACTCCAAGGTCTCCTACATAAAACCTCAAAATAAAATATTTCTGTATGTTTAATTTTATTTTAGTTTTTAATTTTAATTTTTAATTTTTAATACAAAAAAAATTTAATTTTTTTTATTTTGATGTAAGATAATTTGCAGCCTACAACATTGTTATTCAGTGCGAAGTAGTTCAGTGTCGTAAGTCAGTTGATTTTGGTGTCATTCATAGAACCGTGACATGCAAATTTTAACTTTGGCAATTCAGTTTGCTAAAACTATGATGGATAAAAACACTTGAAAAGGGCTTAAGTGTGTCTCAACCAATGTCTAAAAAACTATCTACTCATTATAATAATAAAAACGAATGAAAATTGCTGTCCACTGGTTCCCTTAAGTTTGCTTGACACCGAAGTTTAGTATGCTGCTTTTGTGTGAACTTTGCGGAAAAATTTTCGAGCATATTTGCAGATATGTCTTCAGAAAGTTGTAATACGAGTCTGTCAGAGGTCTTCGTGAACAAGGAAAAAACAACTAACTCGACAAGTATGTAAATTTTCACACAGACTGGTTCTGGTATTGTAATTATCCGCGAGACATCTTGTTATGGCGTTTTTGAACTTCAGTCTGCGCGTTGATGTAGCAGTCTTGTCTCGAATGCATCACCTAGTTTCGCGACAGATACCCTGCACATGTCATGTGCCAAATAGTTCCCGTGGAAGAAGTTCCAATTTTCTACCACCCCCAGTGCGATTTAAGATTGCAGTCGAGTGAGTTGTCTGCTGTGTGTCTATTGTTAGGTACCCGGCCTGTGTAAAATGTATGTTTTTCCTCAAGAAAGTGTTGGTCACACATAGTTGATAATATTGTTAACTTATGATGATCTATGGTTTAGAATTTTACCTAATAAATGCACTATGAATTTATGTTACTGCGTTAACCTTGCTTTGAGTTGAGACTTATTCTATTTAAGACACGGTTAGGTAAGCACTCAGTTTCTCTTAAGCAGTAAAAACATTTTCCCTCACAACAAATACTTTATGGGGGGAAATTTAACTTACGGTAGAGAAATCTAGCCGAATAAAGAAATATTTTTAAAAAATGTGTTTAATGTTATTGCAACATTATTTAAAAGTTTTCTTTGTCAATAATATCAGTTTCTTTGCAGCATGACAGTAGTTTTTCCAACTACAATTTTGTGTTGAAAATATCACGACTTACTTCACCATAAATATTTCTAATTAACTATATTTAACACAATTTTTGTTACTAATACCGTACTCTTTAAACTTAATTCTTCTCAGCGCCCAGGAGTAGTTAATTCGTAAACAGCATTTTTATTTGTATCTACGTACATTCTCTTGTGGCGATGAACATTTTTTGAAGTGTTACGCAGTCTGTATTAGAACTTACAAGTATCGAATTAATAACGTAAAGAATTACATTACGAGGCTACCGTTTGTGAGTACATTTGATTTTCCCATCCCCTATAGCGGCTGACGCATTATTCGCTAACATCGCTTTAAATATATTTCCTTACATTTATTTTTATTCGAATGTAATCATATTTTTAGTGAATACAGTCTAACCGAATTCCAGGAAATTTTGATTCTGTATATTTTTCACTCTATACTTGGTGTATTTAATATTTTGATGACAGCCCCATAACAGTCACCAATCAGAGACAGACTATAACTACCGTCAATATATCCATTATGATAAGGAATGCTGCCAGATTTCTGTAAAAAAAAACACCACACATTAGACGTATGTTTGCCGCAATCAATGCAAAATTGTATCTAAAAGTCTGGAAGTTTTAACGTATTCACAGTACGGGACACTTATCACACGTCAGCTTGAAAATTTAGCAAAATTTTGAGGATTGCTACTGCACAGTAAGAAAAATTCACACTTTTACCAGAAAAAAATATTTTAATCTTATGTGATAAAATGTATTATTCTATCACTACAACAAGAATGCCGCAGGCCAATAAAAAGGTGTAAATTTTCCAAATAGTTGAGGGGACAAGAAAGGTAAATTTTTATGAGTATATTGTTCAATTTGAAACAAAGTAACCTTTGAAGGCCTGTGAGTGTTTACAAAATATTTAGTAGGCTACTTAAAAAGAACTCTTGAAAACTGGTTATCAAAAAATGTGTGTCAATTATAAAAGTTTTTGTAAAATGTACAAGAATTTAACTGACAGTATACAAAATAATAATTGTAAGTATATAGAAATGTTTGTTAATGTACAAACAAACATATTTGTATATTTCCAGTCATTTCCTGTTATGATTACAATTGTAATTGTAAATTTACAGAAAATATTTTTAAGCTCGTTTACCAAAAAAAATTTTGTAAAAGTATACATTTATTTCCCTGTGTTTGGTAATATCTGTATATACTTTATTGTTCCTTAAAATGTATGGGAATGCTGCCATTGATGTAACCCATATGGGAAACATTGGTACCACGCCTACTTTCTAACTCTCCCTTACATCACTGTGTGCAAATAACATGTCTGAATGAAAGGCATGATTGTTACTCACCAAGGCATACTGCCAGCACGAACATAGCGAGGAGGGCCATCACCTTCCCATGAAGCAGAGCGACTATGCAGTACATGATCGCCAAACCTGCAGCTGTCGCACATGACGAGGCATATATGATCCAAGGTACGAGGTAAGCTTTATCACCCTGCCAAAAACAAAACAGTTGATATTGTTTGGAGGACATTTGTAGGCGTCCGCCATTGCAGCAACATACATGATTCAGGGCGGAGTGTATAAGATTCCACTACACCCCTGATGTATAAATTCTTGAATTTTAAGTTGTAATATTGGTTTCCATGAAAAAATAAAAATGTATTGAGATAGAACCACTTTTATGGACACGTGCTACGACATTTTTGCTCCAGAATTGCTTTGTGCATTTAAATTAATTTATGAACACTGCGATAAAGAATACTATATTTAATTTTTCTCTCTTTGTTTACGAATTGCATTTAACAAGTAATACAAATTTAAGGCAAAAAGTTATAGAATATATAAATTACATTGGTTCTATCTGAACACATTTTTAGATTTTACTTTAAAAAAAATATTACGAGTTAAAAATACCAACAATTTGTGTATCAGAGGTGTGGTGGAATGTTCAGAGTGATCGATAGAAAACTTTCATTGTTTTAATAATTTTCATATTTGTACGACGTATGATTTTTGAAGACATCTATTGTTTTTATTTTCACAAAAGTTAAAATTATTTACCTTTCATAGTTTCTGTATAGCGGCATGTAAAAGTCCAAATTTGTATAAAACGGTCTATTCTAGACAGGGAAACCAACTTACTTACACAAATGAAACAGTTCACATTGAAGATCAGTGTCACATGCTACGTCAAGATATGTATAAAAATACTCAGGCAGGTTCTAACATTAACTATAAGCAAGCAGAAGTAGTAAAAAAAACAGGAAACTATTGAAGAAAATTTTATAGTCGACATACCGCTATACCTCCGTACATGAGACATACGGACACGACAATCTGCAGCAAGGACACCTGGCCGCTGACACGGCAGATGATGCTCCAGAACACACCTGTTCAAAACGAAAAGAACAATACGTTACACAGCTACGTAAGCTAGCTACATGTTTCATTAAGGGCCCATGGTAGATGAATAAACGCTTAAGGACGTTGGACCCGTAAAAATTCAAAATTTTACATTTGTAACAAACACTGGTCAACTTTTACACATCAGATGACATGTCATTTCCACAAATAAAAAAAATTAGGATCCATAGTTTTAGCATAATCACCTATCAAAGTCGCAAAATGGCAGTTGCGATGTAGCCAAAATAGTAAAAAATAATTAACTTGCAGAAACAAAATAATTCATATTAATTCTTAATGAAGTGAGCTACTTCAAGACATTTTTGTGAACACATAGCGAAACGTTTTTGTATTTTTAAAAAATTGATGAAAATGAGTAAATTTTTGCGTAACTTTGACTTTTGGCTACTACTGAAATTTTCAAAACTAACTTTTGTCAACCATGTCATAAAATGCATTGATACACTGACTATCAGTTACTGTAATTTTGAATTTATTAGATAATTACTTTTTTTGATTTTGGCTACACCACAATGGCCATTTTGTGACTTTGATGAGTGATTATGCAAAAACTATGAGGCCATTTTTTTTTATTTTGAGAAATGACGTGTTATCTGATGTGCAAAAGTTGAACAGTGTTCGGCACAAATATAAAAAAAAAATAATTTTATGGGTCCAACGCCCTTAAAGTGTCAATTAAATTACATAGGTTTACTAAAGTCGATACTGAAAAACTACAAAACATAAACCATAGTTAACGATATTTACCAACTTTATAATCAACCATCATTCCAAAATGCCATATTCGCTAAGCGTCATTTCTTCCGCCGCAATGAAATGTGCGAAATTACGGCGACAGAAATATGTCTCTGGGGACAAATTTTTCTACAGAGAGTTGGGAAAAAAACCTTTGTGCAGGATTGTGTTTTTTTTTCTTATTAGCTTCGAGCCTCCTACTGTTTGTGGTAAATGAAGTTAGCATTTATTTATGTATCATGGACCCTTACGCCAAGTTCTCTAGTTTCTATTGTTTTTTGCGATGTTTATTATTTAAAACTTAAACGAGAGCAGATATCAAAAATGTCTTTGGCAGTTTTGTTTAAAATAATTTTTACAGGTTTTTCTTCAAAGTAATAAATGATATGGTTTCGATTAAAAAGTCAATTAACCTGAGTTTGTTCATTACGTAATTAACTAAAAGCGCGCTGTTAACTGCGTTTAAAAAAATCAGCCAACCGAGAGAAGACAGTTTTTAACCAAATTTCCTGACAGATTTTTGATATTTGCTCTCGTTTAGGAGTAAAAAATTTAATTCTCTAAGAAAGAACAAACTAGAGAGCATAGCCTTAATCAACGACAACACAGTAATTTTTCCTTACATCAAAGACATAAAACATTATTCGAGATGGTTTAATTTGCAATAAATATATCTACAAGGGTACGTGAATTTCGTGGACTCGTCTGACAGCAGAATAGTTTTATCAGCCCTCATCAACTGGCCGCAATCAATTATACATCGGTTGCTATCAATAACCGAGTAACACGATACAGTCTACTAATTATTTCCATATTTACTACTGGCTTGCAGCTGTCATAGATGTGACTAGACAACATTCGTACAAACGCAGACGTGACAGAAGTACGTAGTCTTAGCGTTAAACTTGACTTAGAATGTACTATATCTGTGGTTTACTTACCTATAGATACCTTGATTTACAACATACAACAAACCGAAAATTTTAAAAAATCGTCTTGTGCTGCTAAATATTTTCTTTGAATTTTTTAATGCTATATATATATATATATATATATATATATATATATATATATTTTTTTTTTTTTTTGTTATTTGCAAAAAAATTAAAATAATTTTTGGGACCTGAAGTATGGGTTAAACTGCTTTACTATTTCAAAATGACAACACGAATTCGGTTACCATTTATATAAACGCTTACGTGCACATCTACAGTTCTGCTTCATAACCAGTGATAGAACGTCTTAGCTCTGACGTGTCTGGAGGTTTTACTGGCAAATCACAGACTCGTGAAGTTGTTGTAGTAGTAATCTTATTGTGATTGGCAAATTCAAATAAGAGAGATTTTCTTCACAAAAACACGCTGCCAATAACCATGAAGTAGAACTGCAGAAGTGCACGTAAGTCGCTGAAACATTGTGCGGCAAAATTCTTTTCGCGAAAATTAGGAGTCCTTAATTATGGTTAGAGACGCAGAAATTTTTCGGGTTTAACGGCCTGACAGCACACATATCTTTTTCTCGAAACTCGATATCTCCAAAAATTAAAAAGTCTGTTTATGATCAATTCTGTACATATCACATTAACTAAATCAGGCGACGAAACAGTTTTGGAACTAAAGTATTTATGTTAGGTCAAAAACCATTTCACCATATAATTTAGTTGGTGTGGTTCGTACAGAATTGAACCATAAAGATAACTTAAATTTTTTTGGAGATGTCTTCACGTACTTGTACAGTACATTGGCTGCTGCTCTGATGAGTGGCTAGTTGTATATAAAGGTAGTGTGGCAATCAGTGAGTGTTGTCACACAGGTCTGCTATTGGTTGACAGTCTTCAAGGATGAGTGTAAGTAATAGTAACCCAACAGCTAGCGTAATTAACATGTACATGGGTTCAAAATATCACATGTTCCAAGATGAATTCGCGAAATTCCCAGGCCTCTAATTATTGGCCAAAAGCATTATCCGTGAAAGGCCACTATATTGTAGACCAACTGGAGACATAGAATAAGCCTACAGTAGTTTATATTCTAGCCTGCGAGCAGAAAATAAGGCGAATTTCGCACGTCTCTAGTGATAAAAGCCTTTTCGCTCGTGGCATGTTTGAAAACATCACTTTTATGACGAACATACATAAATAAAGTATCTAAATGGAAAATTTTTCACATCACCGTTGATAAATTTTAAACGTTTTCAGGTGCGATCTTCAACTCCATATCATTTTATAGGTTCCTTCTTCAACCTCATTATAACAGCGAATGTGTGAAATGCATCCCTAACATACGTAACACTTATCAAGGAAGGAAACTGTGGTATTTACTGTGTCGAACTTCCCATGTAAGCTACGCTATAAATAGAGCCCACGATTTATCGCGAAAATAACTGTGCAACAGTTTGTTTCAATGCGCTTTGTGCAGCCTTGCTTCAAGGTCAGTGATTGACTGATTTTAACTCTCAGCGTCTAGGGTTCTACCCGTAAATCACAAACGTGTGTTGACGCAGTAACCTTGTTTCTGTTGGTACAGTCAAATGAGCCACGTCTGTGCGATAATACATTCTGCGTGTAACCATGGTGGAAAGTATTCAAACTAGTGTTATTTTGCTTGTGGTAAACCTAGTAGGTATCCGGGTACAAGTAATGTTATGAGTAGAGACATGCAAAATTCGCGTTATCATTTAGTAGCAGACTAAACTCCACTTTCCTATACATAACAGACCATAATCTGCGATTCAATTGGTCACGAACTTTTTTCTGTTGTCAAGAAGTCTGTACACAGATTGTCCTCTCTACAGTGTAAACATTCTCCGCGGCAAGTCACGACAATATCGGCCAGCGGGAGACGTCGAACGTGCCTATAGCCACTTGAAGTCTAGTCAGCTGTCAGAAAATAACGCGAATTTTGCATGTCTCTAGTTATGAGGTATAAGCACCAAATGAAATTTGAACTTTTTTCCTGTGCTGATTTTAAGATAAGAATTTGATAATATTTACACAAAAATAATTTATCAAATTATGGGTAAAAACAGTAATAGGGTAAAATTATCATATATCGTGATGTCCACTTATAGTGGTAAACCACTTTGCGGGATTAACGAAATTATGAAGGAATTCACTAGGCTACCAGCAGAGAGCAGGCACGTACAGTTTTGGCAATAACTGGTCAATGTTTCATATAAGCTCACAATAGTTGGGATTAATTATTATTAATATAAAACATAGTATTAATTAATTATTAAAATGTTTAAGATATTTCTGTTACTGAAGTTCCAAGTCTTAGTTTCACGAAGTACGGTAGCTTTATAATAAAAGTACAGCATCAAGCCGTTTAGTAAAATTTTAATTTCCATTACATTCTTCTTTGATTATAATATGGCGGGCATTCTGTAAGTCTTGAATTTCTATTCTCCTCACAAATTTCTCATGAATGCAGCTGCAGTTTCCATTTTTTTTCTATCAGGACATTCTCCATGTCACCTTATGCACTTTACTTTTTTCCACACACACACACACACACACACACACACACATATATATATATATATATATATATATATAATGCATTACCAATGTCCTTAAATAATACAAGAAGTCACCGAACAATTCTAAATTTTATGAGACAGTTTTCCTAAGGTCCAGTCTATGAACGTTTATAGCATTACTAGGGACCGACAGTTTAAGATTTTCGCACTACTTTGTTTCACGTTCATACGTGCACACCTTTAATTCTACTTCGTGGTCAAAGATTAGATGTTTTGTTGACTCTCGGCACCTTTTGGTTATGCCTTCCCAGCCACAGAGTTGTGGTGTCGCAGTAACCTTGTTCTGATAGGCACAGTCTAATAAGTGACGTCACTACACAAAGATACACTGTCAATAACCACGAAGCAGAGCTGCGATGTGAACCAAAAGGCACTGAAACGAATTGGTGCCAACATGTTTTCGTAAAAGTGAGACGGCTCTATAGCTATATTAGAGGTTTACGAGACGTCACGGGGTTAAAAAGGACAGAGAATGTATTTACTCAAGTCGTTTGGAAAGCAAACAAATTGTAGTTTCCTTGCCTCCGAAAAGTGAACCGAGCTATTAGCTTGCCCGTGTCTGATCATCATTTGGCTAACCTCTGTTGATCGAGCGTCTTAGTTTCACGGCTAATGAATCCTAGGTCACTTTAGCAAGTTAACGTTCGTAAATACTAAATGAACTATACTGTCCACAGATGTCATTTCCTGCCCGTCACGAGTATCTGACCTCGCATACAGGTTCTGCCAAAAGTTGAAGGCCACTTCCGGTACCATATTTTTGTTAAAGTACTTCTGGCCGTCCTTGTTGTTCACTCATTTAATATCTATTTTTACCAACCAGGGCGGATTGCATGTATTTTGTGATTTTTCATTTGTACGATCAAAAATTCCCTCGTTCACAACTTATTTGGTTTTCATATATATTTGTTTTAAATAATTAAGATAAATTTACTATTTACATTCAAATTCAATCAGTACCATATTCTTAATATTTTTTGCTTACTATCAAGTGTCGCAGTTGTACGTTATTGCATTAAGCGATACCATTAAAATTTGCAACAACTGCCAGAGTATCTTGTACGGTATTTGAGACACGTCGCCCTGGAGCGTATGCAAGTCACACGACAGTTCTGCCTGTGGGTTCAAAATTGTTATAGTGTCGTCATAAGTTTGGTAAAGCCTGTTATTATGCTACATTTGAAAGTTGACTGTTGATGAACACCTTGACTACTTCTCACATTTCTTGGCGATAAAGATAACATAAAGTTACAACCACGACTGCAAGAACACGAGATCTGCCGATGTCGGTGTTTACATACTCTACCATTCTATTGGCTGAAACTTTGGAACCCTGCACAGTAAAAAAAATTGTACATTTACAAGGAAATTCTTGTAACGTAATATCAGAACATTATCAGTCAGATAATAAAAGAAAGATGTCCAAAACCTTTTACAGTGGTTACAAATATCGTAAACAACTTTGGGAACTAGTAAAATAATGCTAATGAGCAGATTTTTCGAATTGAAACAAAATAAACCTAGGAGACCTTTCACATTTTACAAAACATTTCGTACTTTCACAAAAAAATTTTTTGGAAACTTATTTCCAAAAAAAAAAAAATAATAATAATGTTCGTAACACTACAAGCAATTATTGTAAAATGAACCAGATATTAGCTGTAAACATACAAAATTTATTTGTAGGTTTACAGAAATGTTTGTAAATATACAAATAAATTTGTAAATGTACAAAATTTTTGTACATTTTACAAAATATTTTCGTAGTGTTACAAAAAACGTTTTTGGAAACTGGATTCCAAGAAATCTTTTTGTAAAAGTACAATTTTTTTTTTTCTGTGTGCGTTTCGCGAAAAGATTTTTCATCACTTTCTTTCAATGCCCTTACTTGAAAACCTGCACCTCTGTTTCGAGGTCTATGATCGGTTGTTTATTTCACTATCCGCGTCTTGGGGATCTTCGTGCTTATCATATACATTGTGGTGTCGCAGTAACAGATTCTGATTGGCACAGTCAAATAATTGACGCTTGTACACAAAGACACACTGCCAATAGCTAGGAAGCAGAGCTGCACATGTGCACGTAAAGCATTGAAACAAAGGCGTACAAAAATCAGTCAACACATCTGTCACATGCACTGTTCTGTGCGAAGTTCGCTATTTGTCTGTTATTAGCCAATAGAGTGCTGTGCTCTGTCCCAAACAAAGTTTATATGTAACGTATATACGAAACATTTTCTAGAAGCAACCTGTGCAGATAAACATTATAGATAACTTTTTTAAAGTAAGGGATTGGCAGTTAATATGGCTTAAGAATTCATTGAAAGATACTGATACACGTAAGTAAAACAATGGAACCTTAACAGTACGAGATTTTTCTTCAATAGAAGAAAAAAATGCGTAAAACCGTAGTGCAAACTACACTCAGAAATACTGTTAAGGTATCCATTAATTTTATTTACGTCTTAAGTTTTACATGGCGAAATTAAGGCATACGCCTTTTCTTACATTTAACCATGGTAATTATACATTATAAAGTTATTAACAAATTAAACACATCAACATTGGCAAACTGATGCAATTTACGTTTACAAATGCAACTATGACTACTTTTAGAAAATTATTTGCTTTAACAAATAAAATAAATTTTATGTAAAATAAGACAAAATAAAGGAAAAATAATCACTTAAATTCTGATGTCATATGGTCTAGCACAAACATTTTAAAGTAACAACTTCTGTTTCAAAATAAAGTAACAGGTTTAATGTAAAAGATAACTTATTATTACTAATGATTTTAAAATATGAAAAAACTTAATTCGGGAAACAAGTATTTTCAAGTTACGACTGTTGCTTGAAAAATACTTCCTTATTTAAATGTTTTTTAAGCCAAACGTGAGGTGATTGGAGAGTTCGTGAAAACTGCTGATTTCTACTTTGAATGCTGGTGCTCACGTTAAAGAACTTTGGAGACATTTCAGACTAGCAACACACATTCACAAAGAAAGTTCTATTTGTTGGATTCAAATGCTCATTGTATGGGTTTTTTGTTTGCCTTTTGAACAGTCCTAGTTTCTTGTCGATGAACTTAAATAGGCATGTCCTAGGCGTGTACAGTTTACTTTCTCAGATGTATATCTGAACTTGAAATATCGTGGTCTCAAGGCAAAGTCTGCGAGGGGTGGAGACAATTTTAATATTTGTGAAAAATTAAACTGGCAATTTACCGTGTACAAAAGTGCTTGTATTAATATGTGGTATTTACCGTTCTGTATTATATTTAAACTAGTATGTATTTGACTACTGGCTTAAGAGGTATCTTCTCCGGTGTCGACTTTCCACCTTTGACGCTTGGGAACAGCATAGCGATAAGAGCCAGTGCCCCACGCTTGACGAAAAGAATATCGCCTCTATTCGCAGCGCGCCAAACTGGCGTGCAAGGTTTTCCTTGTGGTATTTTTCCTACGGGACTTTAAGAGATGACCACAACATTTTATTTTTTAATTGTATGCAGTAAATACCAACGTATGTCTCGCTTTGAACTGTACGAATTCAGATAATATTTTCGGAGTTACAGCAGTCTAAAAAAAACCGCTTTTAGCCATTTTGAGAGGCCCGAAAATCATGTTTCTAAGAAGCGTGCTGAATTTTTGAAAACATAGAAGCATAGTTTAAAGTGTGTATTCTTTTCGTAGATAAACATAATATAAATAAGTCAAGCGATTTCGCGTAAAAAAGAATACGCGTGACACACTGCAACGCCGTCCGTGCGCCAATTGAGGACATTTATAATTTTTGTCGTGAAATGGACCATGTCTACGGATGATGTATTCCAATACACAATCTAGTTCATCACTCACAAGTAAAAGGTCTTTAACTTTCTGTTGAAAGTATTTTTAAAAAAATTGTTTCGTGTCTTTACTTACTTCCTTCCGTTCCTTCGTGGGTTAGCACGGCCAGAAACGAGTAGCTCAAAATTGCTCCAAGGAGTCCTGCAACCTGAAAAAGAAAAAGAATAAGAGCTGTTTTCATTCCACATTCATATGTCTGTTACTCTAAATACATTTCCGGAATGTAAATGTTTAGTTGCAATGGAACCACTTTAATACAAACCTCGTTAATACAATAGTCTCATTAATAAAAACATTTGGAACAAATGAAGGTTGCCTTCTTCAACTTTGGATTGAGATGAAGATATATACACTAAATTTTTTTTATTTATAAAACAATTTATTATCAAGTTCAGTGGTAAAAACAAGTCACGGTGGTAAAAAAAAAATATATATTTGTATTTTGGGGTTAAACCACCTGAAAAAAAAGTAGACTTTCTTGGGTTTTGAAAACAGTAGTTAATATAAAACATAATATTACAAATCGCAATAATTTAGGTCTCTTGAGTTAACAATAAAGAGATTCACTGCAATAACATTTCAAAATGTTTCACATCACCGTCCGTTATAGTTTATTTTAGGGCAATATTTACAGTTGTTACAGTTTCATAAACATTGTTACGGCTAAACAAGTTACAGCGGAAAATAAACGAGGAAATATTTTATTTGACCATAGTACAAGGCCGCGACCTTAGATCTGGCAACCCTGTCAGGAAGGGTCGTTTTAACACTTATTTTGTCCCGCCAAAGGCAGCGACTTCCCCTGATTCGCCTGTGTGTAGGGCAGAATAACGAGTCAGGTACAGCCATTGCCTTTGAAGAGCTAAAAGAAGTGTTAAAATGACCCTTGTGTGCAGGGTTGCCAGGTCTAAGGCCACGGCCTTCTACAAAAGATGGCTATGATTTGACTCACGGAAGCTGTATCATTAATCTTCTAGTCTCGTTGCCAAAGACCTGCAAAATTTGCGTTACTATTGGTGGCAGACTAGACTACTCTAACCTGTATATAAATGTTAGAGATTACGGTTTACCGCGGGTAAAGTTGACTGTTTGCTGGATTTCAACAAACGTTCAGCTTACTAGAAGATTACTGGCTTTAGCTTGTACTTGGGCCTATTTGACTAACCCAATAACAATCCCGATATTGTAATATTTGATGTCTGTTATTTGTCTTCAGACACTTACGTTGTGTCAGAAGTATGTCCCCCTGTCATATATGTTGCAAGAAACTAGTGTTTTCAAGAGTATGTTGGCACAAAACATTTTCGCGATATCTCATCATCATCTCTAATATCTGTGTACAATAAGTAATTAGATTGGCCACGAGCTTCTATGACGTCATTAACGCGTGTGAGGTTCGTCACACTACCGTGGACCTTCTAATTATTTTCCAGAAGTATTATCCGTGGAAGAACATGACATTCTGGTTAGCTGGCAGACAATAATACGGATTTCATAAATGTTTTATTTTTACTGTTTGGGGAATAGTGTCCAACGGAGAACAGTTTAAATAAGTATTCTTCACTGGGTCCACTAATTAAAATATTCTTGATATTTTCCTACTGGTGTAGTGTGCAATCCTGCACTCGCCGAGACAAATGACAAATCATATTCATAATAAGCAGCGGGATTTCTCAAGGGTCGGTGCGGTTAATTGCTCAATTAACGGCGAACACGATTCAACGACGTTATTAAAGGTGGAAGTTGCGTTCCCCCACAGCTTCATGTAGGGCATCTGGAGGTCGTGAAATCCTCGCCTGTTCACGCGGAGTGAGTGAGAAACCTTCACCCGTATGCACCTCATTTCCCTCGCCTCGAAGACTGAAGATCGCGTGATACATTAATTATGAGAAACCCTCGCCTAGCGCATGAGCGCCCGTGTAATCGTGTCACACGTGTTCTGTTTGAAGCTAAACTACCAAACTTATCTTCAACACTGTTAGTAGACACATTGGAATATCATGGTAATAGTTCACTCCCAGATAGCATGTTAGCTTGCAGCAAGCCTGCAATTGACTTGATTTAAAATTGCCGTTGCAAGTTCTATTTGGCAAGTTTGATTCAAGCCTGAGTCAAGCCTATTTTTAGAGTAAGTTGTATCCTGACTTGTACGAGGCAAGCTTGCTACAAGCTTGTAGCAAGCTTGCTGCAGGCTTGTGTGGAGACTATTTAGCTTGATTCAAGCTTGATTCAAGCTTATGACTTGACATGGCAAGCTTGCAGACTTGTCATGGCAAGCTTGATTTGTTTTGCTATCAGGGCTGTTCGCTGCGCTGAAGGTTTTGTTATCGTTAAGGAGGAGTGTTATATGCTAAATTACGTTTATCGATTTTCTGCAATACATTCTGTTTTAAAGTATTTTTTGGCAAATGTATAAATGTTGAGACTTGAAGATATTTTTGTTATGAAATTTGGATATCATAATAGTGTTACATTTCCATCTTATTTTATACTTGTAATAATTCCCTTGCAATGATTATGCATGATCATTTAATAAACTATATCATTATTATTCATGTCAAGCAGTTTATCAAGAATATATATGTATTGTCGAAGAGAACATTTTGATAAAAACAACTTTAAAAAATGTTATTGCTCGAAAACAGAAAAATACAAGTTACCATCCCCCTTAAGGACCTGGAAAATTCGTGTTTGCTTTTGGGCTCAAGCTAGGTCTCAAACAACTATAAATTTGTGCAACTTAAGCGATTGTCTGTCAACTGACACCTCTTTGAAGGTCTTGAGCCAATTCTGAAGAAGCTACTAATTTCATGCCCACGTCATGTGGTAAGTTATTACTGAATCAGGAATAGGGAATGGACAACTGCTGTCAGCTTGAGAACACAAATATTCTTGGAGACTAGCTTACATATCAGTGAACCCACGATATTTTCCTGTACCTGGCTATCGTTTATACGAAGCAATGTTTCTGTCTTCAACATTCCCGAATGTACTTGTACTGAACATGTGCGATTTGTCCCAAAACGGTTCACACGTGTCACAAACAGCATCGTCCAATAATACTAGGATAAAGATACTGCAGTTTGTTGGTAACTATGTTAACTGTAAAATTTTTGCTAATTTACAGAATCTCATACTATTAGGTACATGTTACAATAAAACATACTATAAACTATGCTATTATAATTTTATTAGAGCCTGGATTTTTTACTCTTAAAATTGCCTTAAAAAGGGTTTTCAAGACCGCTTTATCTTCATAAATTAGGAGGGAACTTCTGAAATCAGACATGGCCTGATACAATTTTACAGAAGGGAAAAATATATATGTTGGAATATATATGAAAATAAAACAATAGCACGTTTATTACTGTACGCCCCTTTAAATTTCTAATTATGTTTATGAATATGACACAATGACACATATACAAATACTGTACTTAGTTCTTTATTAAAATGAATAAAAATTGCAATTTTTATGGACCCCGATTTTTGGGAAAATATTTTTTTATTACTTTGTTTTAATCCTTGCGTGCACACCTTGATATCTGTTTCACGGTCAGTGATTTGATGTTTTTAACTGTCAGCGTCTTGAGGTTCTACCGGCTAATCACAGACGTGTGGTGTCCCCAGTAACCTTGCTCTGGTTGGCCCAGTCAAATAAGTGAGGCCTATACACAGTGTAATGTGCCTCCGGGCCACAGTATATAGATTATTCAATGTAGTAAATAGGGCAAAGGTTTGTAAAGAAGAGTGGGGAGGATCAATGTTATTAATTTTAGGAGATATAGTTGGAAGTATTACAGAGTGAGAATTTCTTTGATTTGATTGTAACTAATATTGGAAGGAATAGTGCTACGGAGTCGATTCAAGTTGCGTTGGGCTCTGTAGGATCTCAGCTTGTGTATTCAATTGATTAAAAATTAGTTTAATGGTAAATATGTAAAATTAGTATTTTGATTACGAGCGGATAAGGGTGGAACTAATCGTTTCCCTTCACACTAGACCAGGGTTGTCAGCAAAGATAAATGTGGAGCCCAGCAGGAGTGGACGGTAGCCGCCCGCTGAGCCAAGATGGCCGATGGCGAATGGTGAGGGGGGGGGCAGCGACCCAACTGAAAATCAAACTTGGCCGTTATGTTTTAAATTTAAGTTACATGTAAAAATTTTTTATAAGAAAGGAAAATAGTGTAATCAATGTATCAAGAATTTTAATTAATGTATTATGTTTGCTTCCGAAAATAAAAATGACATCTAATACAGCCGTAATCGCCTAAGTTCAGTGCGGTTTGCAGTTCAGGGCAGTTTATAACGAAGCTTCCGATTGGCCGGATCGGAGCTGGGGGAGGGATAGCGTGGCTTGACTTGTTTTCGCGAGCGTTAGGAGAGAGAAGTGTGACGGTCTCCGGGGCATCAGGACGTATCGCGGGGCGCGGGCGTCTGTCCTCCTGGAGAGTGTCATCGTATTGCTCCAGTAAGATTTAATTTGTCGGGAATCGTGGCAATTAAACACGTAATACCGAGCAGTTGTGTACCTCGTCAGTTGTTTAGTGAACTTCCAATCTCAAATCGAGGGAGACGGTACTTATTATTTATCGCTGCTTTGTCTCTGCCCTGAGTGAGACTGAGGCAAAAAATTGGCTGTTATCGGGGTGGAGGTTGTGAAGTCACAGCGCAGCTAAAAAGGCGGCGGTGGCAATAGGGACCCTGTTTTTTTTTTCTGTTGAAGAATTTTCCCCCAGTTTGATATTCAGTGCCTTACGTGCACATCTGCAGTTCAGCTTCATGGTTATTGACAGCGTGTCTGTGTGAAGAGCCGTATCTCATTTGACTGAGCCAATTACAACCACTTCCCTGCAACACCACACGTCTGTGATTTGCCGGTAGAATCCCAAGTTTCGTGACAGTTAAAATATCCAATCGCTGACCACGAAGCAGAACTGCAGATGTGCACGTAAGGCACGGAAACAAAGTGAGGGAAAAATTAATTTCGCGAAAAACAAGGGTCCCTACATATACACAACTACACGCTGTCAATAATCACGAAGCAGAACTGCAGATGTACGTAGAAGGAAAATCAGGGGTCCCTAGGCACGTATCTAGATATGAACTAATATTATGAACTGTCTTATTTTTAAGGCAGGTAACTTGTCTACGCCTTTTAACAGATAACAGCTGTTGTCCCCTTGTTTTGTATGAATATTTTTTTTTTAATGTGGCAGGATATTTTTAATACTAAATCTGTCCTCAAATGTCCGCATAATTCTCAAACCTTACGTAAGCAAATTTGCTAAACACATTTTCAAATTTCCGTGGGCATGTCTGAATTGATATCTAATAAACTAATGTTATTCTTATATGAGTTTATAACACTACACACACGCAATTTTTAGTCAATAAGCAAGTATACGAAACAATAACCCTAAATAATGATATTAGCCAACTTTAAGTGCAAACATTTACCCAGAATGATGCATTTGTTAAGCTTGATCTGTTCGGCCGCAATTCAATGTAAGAGATTTTGGCGTCAGAGATGGTCCTTTTGATATACGTTACTTGAGAAAAATGTTATAAATGTTCGTTCACTCAGAGAGTTAGTGAAAACTATCGTCTAGCATTGCTGGTCTTTTATTTATTTATTTTACAATTTGGTTATGAGATACCAACAATTTAAAATTGATGTTCTTAGTGCTGAATTATGTACCACGTCCTCTTCATTTTGCCTCAAAAACTTACAACTTACGCTACCATAAATATTTGTACTAAATTATTTAATAACAGTAAAAGTTGTAGTTACGATTATTGCAAGTTATGCATTAAACAAAAAATTTCTTCCTTTCAAAATGATTCTTACAACGGGGGCTGGTTACAAGCCAAAGAAGTAAATGTAGTAAATGGTGTGTCACAAAATAATAGAGAATATATAAAAACAAAAGGACAAGTAAAACAAACAAGGAACAAACAAATTTCCTTTTTGATGTTTTACTCGTCCGTTTGTCTGCGTAAAATATGTTATATAATAACTAGACCGTTTCATTGTTCTTTTGTAACATGACCAAATTGGACGCTGACATATTGCAGACGAAGACAGGAAATTGTGTACTTAAGGGGGATTGATCGCTGTCAGATCGGTTTTACGATTTTTCTTATAAATCAGGAAATAGACACATTGTTTAACTTTTTCCACGCTGACAAGGCATTGTTTATTGTTTCATTCACTTTTTGGAATCCATAAGGCATTGTTTCTGTCAATGTTGCGGCCTTTGTAGTCGCTCCCGTAAATAAAGCAATTTTTCATTTTCAGCTGTTTTCCGTTGCAAAATAATGAATAAATTATGGTTCCAGCAATTACAGAAAATCGATTAAGTTTGTATCTAAGCTGTGTCGTGACAAACATTTTAATACATCGACTGGAACAGAAGTTATCGAGAAGAAACTGATAAATCCAAGGTGGTTGGGATCAATACCCCTTAAGCGTAAGAAAATAGGGCATCGCTTGTTATGCGCTGCAACATAATGCAGTTAAATTTGGTCACTCATAGAGACATGCTGTCAGCATTGGTCTTGTGCCCCTCGATCTGTGTGTATTCTCTGGGTTTCTGTCGCACGCCATTTTCTGCAATGGCGTATATCCAAAATACTTTTTGGTTTGTGAAAACATTTTCTGGAAATTTTTTCTTAGGTGATTCACGTTTTTTTTTTTTTTTTTACAGTGAGTCAGTATAAAACTCACGCTGAGAGAAATGCAAGGTAATTAGGTCCTTGGAGTATCGTTCGCTTTGTTTTGCGATTACTTCATCCATTGGCATATTATTCCGTGAAAGTACGTCACGTACAACACGTTGCAAAATAGGAAACTAATGACCGGTAATATTCAAGGCCAGGTGTTAACATCACTACTTCGACGTTCTTTTAATAAGTTCAAAACAATAATAAGTACAGTCAATAAGATACACAGAAACATTTTGTTAAAATTTCCTTACATGTACTAATTAAGACTTAAATTAAAAATTTAAAAAACTCCGACTCACGGGACATTAAATGTCGTATTGATCAGACCAGAAGAAGTTCCACACATCCCTTTAACAACTAGAAAAATTTGATGATCTTCAAACAGCTAAATAGATTTTCTTGAATCATAACCAAGAACACTCTCGATCAAGTCACCATTCAAACAAAAAAGAACTAAATATTAAACGATTCATCCGTTTAGGAGCTACGATGCCACAGTAGACACACATATATACACACGTTAAACTTATAACACCCCTCTTTTTTGCGTCAAGGTTTAAAAAAGGGAAGCGCATTACAACTACACAAATAAGATACAATTACGTACCAGTAAAAATGAATATAACATTATTATAATTTTGAAAAAAAAAATTGTTTTTATATACAGTATTTTTCATCAATTCATTTACACACTTGGAGGGTGGGTTCCAAAATAAAGTAAAATATCAAAATACACGTGTGTTCGGAAATTCTTAGTGTTTTAGTTATTAGTAAAAGTTTAGTTCATTGTGCTGCAAGGTACTCGGTGGTTACTAGGTAACAGAATCATCTTATGAATACAGGTATGAATATGACCTCATTTGTATTCTCTATGGCGGATGTAAGGTTAATTCTACTATAAGTAGTATAGCAAATGTGTTTTCTTACGGGAGAGTTAGTCACAGGGCACGGCCGTAGAAGAACAGGTCTGGACACCCGCCTGGAAACTTGACCCCCTTGTTTGGCTGCAGTTCGCCAAGTTACCGATAATGCTATACATTTTTGGAGCTGCAATCCGGGCGGTCGTATTCAAACTCCTCCCACTTCCTTCCCACTAAGATAAACAATTTATCAAAACGTGTTTTTGTCAATTATTGAAATACTTTCCTCGCTCATAATTTTAAAGCATGTCTCCAGCAATCTTTATTTCCTTTACAATGTTAACAATGGAAAAAAATGGGCTGAGTGTGAGCCCGACCACCCTGTCTGCAGCACCAAAGATGCAGAATATTCTCGGTAACTTGTCAAAATGCAGCCAAACAACATGGGGTTCAAGCAAAATGCATTGGTAGATAGGCGCATGTTCAGACCTGTTCTTCTGCGACCGTGGCACAGGAAAATATTCTGCCCTCTTGTTTCTCTGCTATCGCTAAGGTAACAGAAAATACGAAAGCGTTGTGAAATTAATTTTAAACGGGCTTGGAAATTACAGAAGTCAATTAACTTAAATTTAAATTGAAAGGAAACCAATTTCACGTTTTAAGTTATCAACTTAATGTAACTAAAAATTGAAGAAAGCTCTGTGATTGGTCAGTTTGCTCCCCTTACCGATACCAGCGCTCAAACGGCAGAAAATGTCCCTATGTCTAACTTTTAACATTTTCTATCCTGTAGCATAGTTAACGCTATCGAAACTTCTCTGTAGCTACTTCCGTCGTTCTTTGCAGTCCCACAAAACCTCTCTCGTCCCGAATGGAGTATTTTCTTCTCCCAGAATGTAGCACGCCTACTCTCAGGTGTCTCGAGTGTGTACTCACGCGGTAAACGTGCCGGTAGTGCACTCTAAGGTCCATTGCACCCACGTGCTCGTGGCTGTACGGGAAACATCCTGCTCACTAAGCAACTGGCTGACACCAGCAAGGTCCACTACTGATCTTCAATCTACAATAACAATACGTGTTTCTTCTACCGTCAGGGTGGCCTAGTTCGAACACACAGAACTCGTCAATGAACCATTTACAGCTAACTGTTTCCCTCAACTTCGTTCGCGCGCTTTTCTAATTATTACGAAATTATTCTTTTTTTAAAGATGAGTGAATCCCATACTTTTTTTACTGATTTGAAAGCACAACATCTGTTAGTCGAGCATAAGCTCAACCTAAGTAGTCCAAATGGCATTAAGTAATTAGTAAAATTTTGTACCTTTTTCTACTGTCAATATATTTTTTCCAAAAACCAAGTTGTTCAGAAAAAAATTAAAGAATTGGTACTTCAAATTTCGTATAAGTTATGTTAACTGTGATAATAATATTAAAAGTATTAAATTCGGGATGTTTTATACATTATCTGGATACTATTTTTTTCAATTCTAAATGGTGTAAAATTATGTTAAGGGTCATTAAAAGCCATTTGAGACACATTTTGATAAATAAACGTTTTCTACTGACTTTTATGTGGACCCGTTTTGTCAAACTACCCTGCTCCCCCTTCCCTTCAGCAATATAAAGTTTTTTGCCAGTAACCTTCGCTGACACACGCACAACAGCTCACCGAGAGTTCATCGCAATCAGATGACTGGAATAGGGACGCATATGTTACAAACTCACAGACAGACACTTCTGTATATTAAAAACATATCGGAAAAATTCGCGGGTTCACTGACCGGACTGTAGCTTAAAATCGGAATCAAGTTTTCCGAAGCCGGTCATTTCTAATAGAGCCTTAGGCCGATGACATAATTTTTATGTCACCTTTTATAGCTAGCGCCTCGTCCAAGGGGGATGACATTGTTTCTCAACATTCGAGAACTCAAATATTTCTCAACAACGTGCCATTTAAAATATTACGCAAATCACATAATGGGGGATTTGCAACGATCCGACGCGCCCGCCCGTCATCCTTCCGTCGACCACGTGACTTCCAGCCAATCAGGAGTCTGGAATAATTTTATCCGTCTGTCCGTCCAAAGCTTGCCAAGCTTTGGCTTTTTATGGACGAACGGGTGAAATTACAGCCTTCTAAAGACGACTACATTCGTTTTATAGTTCTTATTTTAGTTCTTATTTTGTTTTTGTTAGATTCTGCTGTAAATTAATTTATAACAGGCGATAGAGATAACTTTGGCACTGAGGAAAAATTAAAAAAAAATAAATAAATAAATAAAAATCCGAAATTATTTTTACATAACCCTTACTCACATTTCACCATAATAAATTTAATTATTAAATAATGATTCTCACAATTTTTTTGTGAAGAACAATGGTTACAATTATTAGCAGCTATAGGTTGATTATAAATCTGTAAAAATAAATAATCTGTTCAAGAGAATATTTTATATCGAACAGGAGTTTTCTGTTTGTCATTGGTAGCATTGCAAATCAAAGGAATAACAACGAACGGATGGCGCGTTATTGGAAATCGTTAGCATTTCTGACGGATGGAACGGGCCAAAAATTGGCGGACGAACGGATAGCAGGCGGAATCGACGGACCGTCGTAAATCCCCCTTAGCGAGATTAACGTTTCCGGGACATCGGAGCACTCCGTTGCCATGGCAACATAACACAAGCATTTGTCGGGGAAAAACAAAACTCTCAGAAGTGACGTTGGGCAAATAAAATAAACGTTCATTGTGAAAGATTGCGTAATTTATCTAAAAGAATAAAAATCGTGAGAAGCAATAAAATATATGTACATATTAATGAACAGAAAACAAACAAATATTCTCGTGACGTAAAACAAAATATTGAATCACATAACGTAAAATAAATAGTAGTTTGAAATGCTTAGGGCAATAATATTGTTTTCGCGAAAAGTATTTAGCGTACGATGTATATTTACGTATTATGTGCACGGCGGAAGCTTATCTTAGACGATTTGACACGCATCTTTGTGCCAAGACGCCAAGATTCCTCTTACTAGACTGAACTAAATAGCGAGGCATTTGGTGATGCTTACTTCACAACAAAAAGTTTTTTTTTTCCGTTAGCCAAGAAAGAAAATTATTTGGTGTTGTTTACTATGCGTTGTAAAGAAATATTATTTTGTAGAAGAAAATCTCAAAAGTAAATCTTTAGTGTAGATAAATTGTTACATGAGTTTTTTTCTTTGCGAACAATTTAAATTCCTTTGCATCAAATTAAATCGCATTTCTAATCTGAGCTAGTTACTAACTTAACTGTAAAGATTGTTACTGAACTACTTTGATTTTTATGCAAAATATTTTGTTGCAATTATCAAATACTTTGGATTTAACCTGTCTTTATGACAAAGCCTCCTTGCAGAGAATCATATTGAAATAAGTTTTTCGCCGCCGCGATGGAATTTGGTTTTTGGAACGAAGGTAGATTGGAAGGTAGGTAGGATTGTAGGTAGGTTGGTAGGCAGGAATAAGGTATGTAGGAAGTTAGGTAGGAAGAAAGTATGTAGGAAGGTAGGCAGCAAGCAGGTAGGTAGGAAGTTAGGTAGGAAGAAAATATGTAGGAAGATAGGCAGCAAGGAGCTAGATAGGAAGTTAGGTAGGAAGAAAGTATGTAGAAAGGTAGGCAGCAAGGAGTTAGGTAGGAAGAAAGTATGTAGGAAGGTAGGCAGCAAGGAGGTAGGTAAGAAGGTTGATAGATAGGAAGGTAGGTAAGAAGGTGATAAATAGCTTTTAGGATTGCTTATCGACACACAGTCCTCCAGGACTTGTTAAATAACTTGACTGTGCAGTAATTAGGAGTTTAGCTTATCGATAAGTCGACGTTTTGTCAAATCGTCAGAATTTCGCACCTTTTTTCTTCAACGCCTTACGTACACACCCACAACTCTGTTTCGTGGGTAATGATTGAATGATTTTATCACTCATCGTTTTGGTATTCTACCTGCAAAACACAGACGCGTAGTGTCTCAGTAACATTATTCTTACAGGCTCAGTCAAATAATCGACGCCTCTGCACAAATACATGCCATTCAATAACCGTGAAGTGGAGATGCAGATGTGTACGCAAGACAGTGAGACAAGTTGACGCAGAATTCTTTTTGCCAAAAATCAGTGGCTGTTGTCGTGAGTCTTACTTAGCCTTGAACCAATGTGAAATGATACCTTGTGAACCTGGTCAGGTAATGTCTAAGTGTGGAGACCGTGTTCAAAAGAGACCAGGTTCACCTTGGCGGGACGGGATCTGAGGGACCGTCAGATAAAACAAGTTTCCGAACTAGCCAGTTGTCCACCACGTTTCCTTATCTGCTGTTGTGTCGTGAGCGTAAAAAGTATAGTCGGTTTATAAAAACTTTAGTGTGAAAGAATGTTCCGCCACGTTTCGCACTGTGTAAATTATACTCTGAAAACACTTTCCCGGCGACCAAATAAGGGCACTTATTGAACTACTGCAAAGAAACTGTGAAGCACAGACAAATTTTACTAACCAAACTATGCTGCACTTAAAAATGTCAGGCATTTTTTTTGCAGTGTCATTTGGATTTATTTTTATAACAAGATTAATACTCAAAGTATTTTTTCACTGTTTCAAGTAAACATTGTCATCAAATAAAACCTTTGAACACAAAATTCATTCACACTTAGAGATGATGGTATATCGTGAATATTGTTTCTGCTATGATAGTCTTGAAAAGGCTGAAGTTTCTTGCAACATGTATGATTGGGTGATACATCTGACACAACGTAGCTGTCTGCAGACCAGTAACAGGCATCACATATTACATCGCACTGGTTCTTGTTGGAACAGTCAAAAAGAGCAACAGTTCCACGTACAAGCGAAAGTCCGTAATCTTTTGGTAAGCCGGACATACGTTACAACCTACCAAACAGTCAAGTTTTCCCACGATAAACCATCATTAGAGTGCCGGAAATTTCGTGGATTCAACAGAAGAGAGGTTAGATTTCTAAGTCATGTATATGTTGGAAACTTCTTCGATCGGGTTATTGTTCATTAAAACTGACCTTGAGGACTCTGAACCAATGGCGGACATTCATAAAAATACTCATAGAATCCCGCGCTACATCGTCAAATGTTCAAATGCTCACTCACTGCAGCAGAAGTCATTGTACAAGAAGCTGAGGACATAGTGTATACAGTACTGTGCAGTCCAGACTGGCTGGTCGTTGAACCCGCGAAATATCCGGGACTCAAACCATCATTTCTAGTCATACTACAAGGAAGCTTTCAGTTATTTATTTATTCGTTTAAGCTAGGTTTATTTGTTGCACACCATTATACACTAAAAATTTTTCTCCGTCGATTTACGGACTTTCCAGTAAAAATTTCTCCAGATACCTCCGTGAACTCACGGAAAATTGTTTCCGTATCCAACAGAAGTTTCCGTAAAACAGTTTCATAACACGGAACTGAGCCATACTTACATGTCTATAATGCTACAATTGCATTTCTGCAGATTTGCAGAATTACCGGTGATGTTATTAAAATCTATTCGTGATATTTACAGCTCTCTAACCCATACCTTTTCGATTTTTTTCCGTGTAAGTGTCCGCAGCAGACTTACGGACACTTTACGTATGATTCCGTAGTGTATATTTACTATAGACATTTCCGTATTTTACTTTTCCGAACACTATTTCCGTTTATTGACGGTACATTTCCGTTAAAATTTATAACGGTGTACAGGAGAGTATTTCAAGTGGTACCGAATGCGAGTGGAATTTTTAGTATTTTACTAAGGAGTACTAAACAACAGTTGCTAAAAACTCTCACGAACATTTGGTGGCACTGTTAAAAATAATTTTCGTTGTTTTACGGAGAAGTGCTGGTAAAAAATTATCCAGAAATGTCCGTTAATTTACGGAAGGCAACTAGCTCCACTTATGGAAACTCGAATTTTTATGTGACTTCTTTAGGATGCAGGCACACTAATGCGTACTGTTATTTATTTAATTTCATCTCGCAGTTTTACATATGTTTAATTAATGAAACATAATTATGTATAACTGTGATACATAATAATGTTTCCGTTAATTGAACAGACGTTCCCGTAAAATTGCCCGTAAAATCACGAAAATTTTTAACAGTGTAGACGAGGAAATTTTGCTAATTCATTGAAGGAAACGTTCGATTTTGAACCCAATGAATATGTGTTACCTTCGCGATTAGTTCACTTTTTATCAACATCATCCTTAAGGACTGTGTACCAATAGCAGACCTAAATGAAAACATTCACTGATTGCCGCACTATCTTGTAAGATGCACGGCTGGCCACTCACTGGAGAAGCAACCAATGTACAAGTAGCTGAAGACATTGTGTAAACAAGACTGTGAAGTCTATACGGCAGGTCGTTGAACCCACGCAATTTCCCGGTCTCAACACATCATCAAATAACTTTATTTCTCTGCAGTAAATACAATGACACAGAATATTTAGGAATACAGAAGTCAAATAGCCGGTAGGCCAGTGAATTCAGTCGCACGTCAGCAAAATGGCTTCCCTGACCAGCAACACGGCGGAAACACCTACTGCCAATCAGCGTGAGGCAGCTGCTCTGATAATCGGCAGCCAGGCCAATAGGAAACCTGCCGTAAACATGCAGGATCCAAACAGACACTGGGATGGCATCAACAGTCTCGGGCAGCCAATAGGCGGTCAAGTTCGCCAATACCAAACAAGCCGCTACGTCATTTCGCGTCTGTATGACTAGTTAGTCTGTGGCAATGATGTGTGATTCCTATGATGTTACTCATGAGTATTATTCTGATGGTAGATCTTACTTCCAAAATGAACGACTATTGAACTGAACACTGAATCAATCGAGTGCGTACTATCTACTAGTTTACACTTTTCCTTCGTTAATTTGCAGTTCTGTATGCGGAAAACGAGCGACGATTTGTTTCGACCTTAACTCAAGCTGGCCCAGTGCTTGTTTCACTACCAGTGAGCTGGGGCTTGATTTTTCGTGATATATTTATGAACCATTTATAAAACAAAGTATAATAAATGTAAATGTGTACGAATACATTACAGTACAGATGTAAGAGGCCACTGTGGTCAAGTAGTAAGACCTCTCGCCTCGCACCTAAGCGATCAGGGTTTGGTCCCCGGCGAGAAACGGGGTAGAAGTTGCCACTGTCAGGCGGGTTTTCTCGGATTACTCCCGTGTCCCCCGCATTTCTCATTCCGTCGCTGCTCCACGCTAATCTCACCTCATATATTCCTCGGGCCGAAGAGCGACAGGCATGTCTCACTAGTCCAGCAGCCGGCCCAACATTCACCCTGGCCTTCTCTCGTATGTGACCCTGCCCGAAGGCAGAAACCCATAGTTTCAGGTTATTTATTTCAGAGAGCAAAAATTAGGCCTATGTTCAGTACTGGCGATATTTAAAGGCGCGGTCTACCGCAATTTTCATCATCATTATTTTATTTTTTATTTGTACTACATATTTTTTTTATTGTTTTAGACACAAAATGTGACTGAATTTGGCTGTTATGAAATTTTTTTATCTCTCATAGTTTTCGCGTAATGGCTTGTTCAAGTCATATTTTGCGTGTTTCCGTTTTAACGACCACACTAAAACCAACTGATGTACCAAACAGAAAAAAAATCACAGTGTATAAAGACATTGCAGGCTACAAAGACATGCTCATAAAATTAAAGAATAAAAATTATTGTAATTAAAAAAATTTGCTGAAACTGAAAATAAAAATTTTAAATGTTCAATATTTTTTTTAAAAATTCAAATAATTTTTATTTTTTTTTAATTTTATGAGCATGCCATTGTAGCCTGCAATGTCTTTATACACTGTGATTTTTTTCAGTTTGGTACATAAGTTGGTTTTAGTGTGGTCGTTAAAACGGAAACATGCAAAATATGGCTTTAACAAGCCATTGCGCGAAAATTATGAGAGATAAAAAAATTTCATAAGAGGCAAATTTAGTCACATTTTGTGTCTAAAATAAGAAAAAAATATGCAGTACAAATAAAATAATGGAGCTGAAAATTGCGGTAGACCGCGCCCTTAACACCGTTGTAAATTACGTTAAAGGTGACGAACACACAGACAGAAGTAGTTAAGTTGTTTTAACATGTACCTGTATAGGATGTTGGTGACTGGGAAAGTAGTGCTAGCGAGCTTGCTGTTAAGGCAGCTAAAATACATGTTCTCGAGACTGCTAAATAAAGTCTGCAGCCCTCGAAGTGTAAAGAAGCGTAGGTCAGTTTAAAACGCCAGAAAAAAATTGGTGTGTTCCGAATCGAAGAAAGACTTTGTTAGATTAAGGAACTACTACAGCCTCTAATTTTTTTGGCGAAAATAATAATTCGCCAACATGTTTCAGCGTCTCACGTACAAATCTGCATCTCTGCTTCATAGTTATTGGACAGCACGAATTTGCGCAGAGACGTCGGCCATTTGACTGTGCCAATCAGAAGGCGGTTACTGCGACACCAAATGTCTGTGATTAGTGGATAGAACCGCAAGATCCTGAGAGTTAAAAACATCCAATCAATGACCACGAAGCATAGCGTCAGGTGTGCCACACATAAGGCATTGAAACAAAGTGGCGCAAAAATATTTCCCCGAAAATCACGGGTCCTCACTGGTATATGAGCCATTCGTAACACCAAGCAGAGTAACGGTTTGCGAACTGATATCATACAGAGTAAAAAAGTCACTGGAACTGAACTTTTGCAGTCCTCTAAGTGTAAAGTTAGTTAAGGTCAGTTTCAGTTCTCCAAAAAGAAATGCATGGGCGCCGAATCGAAGGACGGCTGTTAAGGGGCCCACCTCGTTGCCATAAAATCACACTGCAGCGTGTTTGAAGAAACAGTTTTACACCGAAACTAATACACGTGTATTCACGCCGTTTCCCTACGAAAAGAACACACTTCAGACGACTGCCCTTAAGTACTTTCAAGACAACACACGTATTAGAAATCTCCTTTTAGGGCACGTCAAAATGGGTTAAAACGGAGTTTTCAGGCTGATATAGCGGAAAATATACTAGCCGAATACATGTGAAACCACTTAAGGGTAGTGCATTGGACTTTAGTAATGTGATTTCGTAAATAAAACAATAGGGTCCCAATAGGAAATTTGTTTTTTCGCGAAGACTGCAAGCCTTAAGCGTAGAGGCGACGCACCGTTGTATGGTCCATACGACGTCGCCCTTAGCACCATGCCTCACTCACACAAACACATGTGCCACGAGGCGGGCCCCTTAAGGTAAGTACAATGAAAAAAAAAGTGTTTGGTTCTACCACTGTTCGCACGTGGGCAGAATGATAAGTTGTATTTGTTGTGTGAGCCTTATTTTGCATGCTAGTCGCGTCGCTGCAGCAGTGGACTCAGGTAGCAGCTATTGTACTGCCTAAACAAAGACACGCTTAATTGCTATTGAGACGTTACACCATCGCCTGAAACGGCCGAGCGGAGGGTATAATCTCGCTGGACTTCGACAGTTTCCGTGTGACCTCGTGCATCTTCGACGAGGAAAACGTACAGGAGTGTCGTACGCGCGGGCTTCCTACGCCCCAAAGCTGCGGGGAAAAACATGATCTGTTGTCGATAATGAGGAAACGCGTATCCCAAACGCTTTACACGCAGAGACGTGAAAACTTCTAGAATGTATTTTAGGAAAAGTGAGGAAGATTTGATTTAGAGACGTATGAAATTCGCTTTGTTTTCTACCAGCAGACTAGAACTCAAACGGCTGTATACTTGTTCGGCATCTCCCATTGGCCGATAGTGTCGTGGTCTTTCACGGATAATTCTTCTGTCCAATAACTAAGATAAGTTCCACGGTAGTGTGACCAACATTTTGTAAAGTGATCACATTCGTTAATGACATAAAAGCTAGTGACCTGATGCACTGGGATGTATAGGTCAGAGATTTATGGTGTGTCACCAAATAACGACTCGGATTATGCATAGTAAATAGCGGATGTACCCGAATATATTCGCTCCTGTACGACATATGCAATATCAGATAATCATAATCAGTGAGTGCTGTCATAGTCTGGACACAAGCTGAAGGCGCCATTACCTTCACTGTTTTCGTCGACTCTTGTGGATCGTAATCGGTTGATAACTGCCTGCTGCCTGAAAATATGAGTCAACCAAAAATGCATAAATTTTATTTGGTAGTTTTTCCTTAAAAGAAGATTATGGTTAATAACGTCTGTAAACAAAAGATTTAATATCTATGACCAGGTAATTTTCACGAAAATGTTGTGCGCCAAATTGTGTCAATACGCCTGTAGCTCTGCTTCATCATCAATGAACGATGTTTTAAACTTTCAGCATCGTTGGGTTCTATCCGCCAATCACGGACGTGTGGTGTCGCGGTAGCTTTGTCCTGGTTGGCGCAGTCAAATAAGTGACGGCGCAACTCAAAGACGCTGCCAATAACATCTTAGCAGAGCTGAAGTTCAACTCGTAATGCACTGAAGTAAGATGGGGCAAAATCCTTTTAATCAAAATTTGAAGTCCGAATGCCTGGGTTAACATAACCGAAATAGCACTGTAATTAATTTGATCTATTCCTACTCTGTTGTCATTTAGCAATGTATCAATGGGTGTTATTGTTCCAACGTCAAGCAATTTAATTGGTCAATACAGGGGTATGTCGAAAAAATTGAGAGGGAAGAAGGGACATACTTGCCTCCTTTTACGGCCACAGTAACACGAAACTGTCAAGTGAATGACTAAAACTAAAATGCACCTATTTTTGAAAAAAAAAAAAATAATAATAAAGAAACATTTTAGCTTTCAGGGTTGCTACAGAATTTCTATATCAAATTTCCCTTACTTTTCCTGGTTTTCCAGACAAAAATTATTAATTTCCAGTTTTTTTTTGTGGAATAAAAAATCACGATAATTTATCTTAAATTGTTCAAATAAAATAAATTTGCACGACTGTTTTAAAAAACTGTTTAATAAATGTACCACTGACAGTTACTTATGTTCAACACACACTTACCACAATTAAGAGAACTGTAATCCGTTAATTAACTGGTACTATTTTTAAAATTAATTGCTAACATTTTTATGCACTGAATGGTTGTGCAATTGTCCAAAAATCAATCGCTATGTCTATAGCCATGAAGATAAGACTCCAGCCCAGAAGTCAAGCTAGTCAGCTGTGCAATGACCGTAAAAGCCTGTAAACTTCTATTGCTAAGCCTAAAGTTTGTTCTACAATTTGAATTTCCTGTCACCAGAAGCAATTTCCCTGACTTTTCCAGGTTTTCCCTGACAACTTTGAAATTCCCTGACTTTTCCAGGTTTTCCCTGTTTCCCATAAACTTCTTTCCTAAATTATGATTATAAAGTAACTTTTTTCGAACATTTGGCCAGTTAGCGGTTTCATTACTTTATACCTGTCTCCATGGAATGTTTACCATTTCCTGCTGTGTACACGTACTGTACAGCACTGAGAAAACACCAGCTAACCTTGAAACCACGCAACACACGCAACCGTATGTTGGTATTGTCAAGTAATCTTCCCTCATTCGTTACGGCAACAACTGGCCAAAATTTAATTCAAATTTGCTGATCACGTGGTAGGAAAACGTTCATCCTAAAAATCCGCCTATCAACAAAACATCATTGTTTTTAATTTTTACCAAAAATAATATTCGACTTACGGCTTGTTTATTTCGTCGATAAAAATAAATGTTTACACCCATTTTGTATCACAGTAATAAATACCAAAGTATTAATTTTGATATTTTAAAAACATACTTATAAAATTAATATGAAATGTAATTTATTCTAAAAACATATGTAAAACTATTAAGAGAACCTTAAAATATAATTCTCGTAAATGGTTTTGTATTTACAAAAACATAAAACTTTTTTAAAAATCGAACAGTTATTTTTATACAAACATGTTCACGTCATACAGTCCTGTTATTAAATGCCTCACAGTTGTATTTTTTCAGTGTTAATAACGTTGTATACCTTCCAGGTGATTAATTTATAATTCTACGGAATTCTTGTTAATGAGTAAACACAAAAAAAAAGTAAAATTTTCACTAAGTAAAACATATATTCGTTGCTTAGTTTATGTACAATAAGTGACTATTTTTACGTTTTTGTGAAGCCATTATTGTAATAAAAAAACATAGAAATAATGGAGCCAATATGCTAGTATTAACGAAACAATACTTTTCAAAGTTAAAAGACAAAATTAGCAATTTTAGTAAACAAAAATGTAATACATTTTAACACATGGTAATATTTTGACATACATTGAATGGTTATTGGCAGATGAAAAAATGCATAAGAACTTTCAATGCCTTCGAAAAGGCAATGATGTACAAATTTTTACCTGAAAGGTTCATCAATGTGTTTTAGTTTATCCTAAAATGGTAAAAAAGAAACGTCAAAATTTTGATTTTTGTAACGTATATTAAGTTCTACTTTGGGAAAATTACACTCGTTATAGCGTTTAGTAGATGACCAATATTCCACAGAAATTTAAAATCACGAACAGGAAAGTATTCAAAACCGGTAATTCCTTTATTTCGACTTGCAATTGTACAGAACGATTGTAACCTGTATATATAGAGTGTAAGGAAATTAATAGCCCAAACTCCGGGAGGTGATTCCTCATGGAAAATGAAGTCGACATTATATAAGACACTTTTTAAAAAAAAGTGAATATTAAGGGCGGAATATGCCCTTGAAAATCGAGTTTGAAAATCGTTATTTGTCAAAAATTAAAAAACAGTTAGGAGTTAAATTACGATACTATGAGTGGTGTTACGTATTATTGAGATCTTAAACGTGTAAAAGTTTCAGCCTTCTAATCGTCCCCTTTCATGAAAATAATAGGGGTTGCCTCTCTTATATCGCATAAAATTACGTTGGCGTTACGATTTGTGAACGTTACATGTTGTCTTATTGGGCTGTACACCGTAAGGAAATAAAAACGTTCCTCTTGTCGCAAATGCCTAGAATGCACTGTTTACCAGAAAATGAACACAATTGTTCTGTACCTGGTATGTAGGCAAAATGTGCTACATCCGATAAAAAAAATGGGTTCGGACCATACTGTCAGGAAAATACAACCCGTGATGCAGTTGTTGAAGCACGTCGCCAAATGTAGTTACATAAGCGTAAAAACAAAAACATACCCATGCGTAACTCGGTTAATTTGGCAACAACTGTTGTTTAGCAAAATGTACCGAATATGATTTTTTTTTTAAGACAGGCATCCGCGAACGTCTATTTCGCTAAGAAATAAATAATATCGTATCGGGAATGCACCCTAGGGGCGGGGATAACTCCAAAATGGTTGGTGGCATTCTGATTTTGGGCCTGTACGCTGTCATCATCTCTGCATTGTGACAATGGAATGAGACCGTACGAGGGAGCGTTGCCGGAATAAAAGGGTGGGAAACGGGAGTTCTCTGAGAAATCCTGCCGACCAGCGACATCGTCCCACACGATTCCCACTTGCGAAAAGCTGGGGTTGTAATCTTTAATGGTGTCATGTACCGGATATGTCTCGAGAATACGCTACTTAAACTGCTAGACAATGTACCACTGGTGGTCCTACAGAACTTGTGGTCGTAGTTGAATGGTGCGCCGCCTCAATTCTCTCGTATTAAGCGAAACTTCTTAATTACAACATTTCGATACAGATGTATTGACCGCTGTGGACCTGTTGCGTGGCCACCCCGATGCCCTAATTTAAATCCTCTGGACTTCTATTTGTGGGAGTACATGAAAAGTGCTGTGTATCAGGCCCCAATTGTGGAGGAGGACTTGGTAGCAGGACTCGCAACTGTAGCAGGCAATGTGCGAGATTTCCCAGATATCTTTGAACTTGTGCGTGGTTCGTAACTGCGTAAGTTGAGACTGTGCTGCGTATGTAAAAAAAGAGGTCATATAAAACACATCCTGTGATTTAGGCAATCAGTTATGGACTTTTCTGATGTACTGTAACGCTATTGATGTATCGCTCCTACTGTGAACGCAACTTCGCACATCCTTCATTTCTAGGCGTTGTGCACCAACATTTTTACATATCCAAGTATTGTGAAATTTAGGACAGATAAGTTTGTAGGCCTTGTTCATAAGGTCATACCATTGAATACTGTTCACCATACGAAGCATCTGTGTGATTATTTAAGACAACCCCTGTCATTTTTTAAACTGTACAGCGGACAAATCGTCCTGGCCGCAGAGTTGTCATTTCATAGCATTTCGTTTTTGTCATACATCGGCATTTATGGGGGCCACTATGGTCCGGTGGTCAGGACCATATCATCCCATCACGACAATCCAGGTTCGATTTTCATACGGTTCGATTCCCGGTGGGTTACAGCCCCAGTTTTTTGCAAGAGGGAATCGTGTGGGACGATGTCGCTGGTCGGCATGATATCTCAGAGAACTCCCGTTTCCCCACCCTTTTATTCCGGAAACGCGCCCTCTTAGGATCTCATTCCATTGTTACAATGCAGAGATGATGGCAGCCTACAGGCCCAAAATCAGAATGCCACCAACCATTTTGGAGTTATCTCTGCCCCTAGGGTGCATCACCCATACGATATTATTTATTGTTTGCCTAATTATGTTCATGACGTTTGAATGTACTAAAGTATATTCTGTTGTTTATGAAGTTCGCGTATGCCTGTCTAAAAAATAATTACATTTGGTGCATTTTGCTAAATTACATTTGTTGCCAAATTAACTGAGTCACGCATGGGCATGTTTTTGTTTCTACGCTTATGTAACTGCATTTTACGACATGCTTCAACAACTGCATCACGGGTTGAATTTTCCAGAGAGCATAGTACAAATCCGTTTCTTAGCGGATGCAGCACATTTTGCCTACATACCAGGTACAGAACAATTGTGTTCATTTTCTGGTAAACGGTGCATTCTAGGCATTTGCGATAAGAGGAACTTTTTTGTTCCTTACGGTGTACAGTCCAATACGATAACATGTAATGTTCAGAAACCGTAACGCCAACGTAATTTTATGCGATATAAGGAAGGCAACCCCTATTATTTTCATTAAAGCGGACGGTTGGAAAGTTGAAGCTTTTACATGTTTAAGATCTCAATTATACGTAACACCACTCAAAGTATCGTAATTTAACTCCTAACCGTTTTTTATTTTTTGAAAAAATACGATTTTCAAACTCGATTTTCCAGGCCTTATTCCGCCCTTAATATTCACTTTTTTTTTAAGTGTCCTATATAATGTCGACTTCATTTTTCATGAGGAATCACCTCCCGGAGTTTGGGCTATTAATTTCCTTACAACCTGTATAGTATTCGGTCTTCAAGTTAAATAATGAAAATAATTGCTTTTAACAGCCTTAATGTCTTAATTCGCCAAATTCTCAATCCTAGACGTGTAGCACGCAGAGAAAACGTAAGGTCTACTGCATTAAATGTACTATATAAAGTCTAATGTATAATTCAGTCAGTGATGTATCGTAGAGATAAGCTGATTCCAGTATAATTTCCTGCGCCTCTTTCTCGTGATTGGCTGATGGTGACATCTTATTGTAGCCGGGAAGTAATTTAACGTCTCCGAAAATCAAATACGACCTGGTAAGCTTCGACACGCATCACGACATTATAGTAAACTCATAAGGAAAGCACGAAGCGTGTTATTTAATTCCAGTTCACACTGATATGAGTGCTGTTTCTTCTGCAGTAGCACAATGTTCTATGGGTAGTTACCTTAATATATAAAATGAAGTGTCTTGACTGGCTCACTCACACACTTACTCATTAACGCACAGCCCAAACCACTGGACCTAGAACCATGCAATTTTGAGGGAAACTTCCCCATGGCCCGTAGGCACCCACTAAGAATGTATTTTTCGAAATTCGATAATTAAGTGGCGAAAAGGGGTGAAATGTGTTTTTCAAAGAATCCCTGATATCTCATTAACCGGGAAAGCTATAATAAGTTATTTAGCTTCATATAATTGCCCAGAGAAATGCATAATTGGGAAAATATATTTTAATGGTGTTTGGGATATTTACGTAAGCATCAATCTAAAGCAAATAACACTTAGATATCTCGATTGGTTCGGTATATATGGAAGAATAATCGAAAACACATTTCACGTATTTACACCCCTTTAATTAAATAATTTCAAGACGTTTTGGAGTCTTGCCACAGACATTTGTATACGTAATCAATTCAAGTAAAAACCACGATGATAGTCAATTGTGTTTCAGTGTTATTGACGATTCATAAAAAAACACATTTTCTTCTTTGTACTGCTTGGGGGTCGAATTTCAAAAAATCCTAAAACTCCATTTTGGATATTAACGGAAGAAACATTTTGAAGTGAATACCAATTCTCTATCCCGAACGATCCGACAGGTATTTTTAGTTAATCGGAAACATATTTAAAGTCATTTCACCCCCTTAAATGTTGAATTTCGAAAGATCCTGAAATTTACTAACATGCCGTTTATGGGTGTCCAATTCAAGTAAAAATCACGATGATGGACCGTCGTGTTAAAGTTCTATCGACGTTTCATCGGATATATTTCACACCTTTTAACTCCTTTAGAGGTCGAATTTCGGAAGGGAAAAATATCCCTTCTTAGTGCTCGCCTACGACCTGAGGGGAACACACACACAACATTTCTCGATTCTAGGTTCGGTGGTTTGGGCTGCAGTTAGATATGTCATTCAGTGTTCTCTTTTATACAGCTATAGATATTTATAAATTGTAATATAATCGTGATTTTGTAATGTATACATGCTCTTTTAGTTAATATTTTGACCATTTATAGTATTGATATGCACATGAACATGCTATTAGCCTAAGATAAATTCAGTCCGTAAATGTATAACCACCATAGAAAACAGAGACGAGGTAATATGTATTTTTCTAATGTTTCCAGTTCACGCAATTGGTAGCACGTCTCGCACTTTGAGGGCGTGGTTCACATCTGTTTTCAACGTCTTTTAATAATTTTATATTTGTACCAGATATTTTTATTTTCTTATATTAGACATAAATTATGACTAAATATTCCTCTTACAAAATTGTTGTATCTCTCATAGTTTTCGCGTAATGAGTCGTAAACGTCAAAATTTGCACTTTACGGTTTTATGTACGCCGCTAAAACCAACTGACATACCAAACCGAAAAAAAAATTCACAGTGTATAACAATGTTGTAGTCTATGCTTTGACATATATAAAAACAAAAATAAATACATTTTTGTATTTTTAACAAAATTTTTAAATTTTCATTTCAAAATTCAGCATTTTTTATTAAATACAATTATATTTTATTTTTTTGTGTTTATATGTCTCATTTCATAGCCTACAACATTGTTATACACCGTGAATTTTTTCGGTTTGGTAAGCCAGTTTTTAACGTTTGCGACTCACTGCGCGAAAACTATGAGAGATACAAAAATTTTCGAAGAGGAAGATTTAGTCATAATTTATGTCTAAAGTAAGAAAATAAAATATCTGGTACAAATATAACAATACGTTGAAAACTGAGGTGAGCCTCGCCCTTAAGCTAAAAGGCTGTAGTTCAAAATATTTGGTATCATACGAGTCCAACAGTTAACGTAAAGCAAGCGCTTCAGTCCCGCATTAATTTAAAGTGCGTATAACTGCTAGTTTCACGTGTACTATACTTGTACTTGTACATGTCTTATTGCCCTAATACAGTCAATGAACTGTTGGATTCAATATCAAAACATAAACAAGAATTGTTATCTATAAATTAGTCGCACGCGAGGAAGAAACTTGGCAGCATGGTAAACTGAATATATCTACGTGCGGGGACGCCATAAGCTTTCTGTGTAACGTGTAGCCTGTGCGTTGCAAAGAAGGGATGGGTCCATGTTAGGGGGGTGAGGGGCAGAGAGCACGGGCAACTTCCCTAAACATTTTAAATAACTGTTTACTCTTACAATAATACAATTTCTTAATATGGGATATTCAATGTTTAGTTGAGAAAACTCCTTGAATAGTAGGCTACCGTTTTATGCTCACGTGTTCATATTTCGTTAGAGATGTTAATTTTTTTACGCCTAAACGAGAGCAGATACCAAAAATCTGTTTGGCACGTTTGTTTAAAATCGTTATTTGATGTTGGTTTAATTTTTCAAGGCTGTAAATACTATGTTTTCAGCTAATTACGTAACTAACGAAATTCTGGTTAACTGACTTTTTAGTCGAAACCATATTACTTCTTGTTTTTTAAAAAATTAGGTGTCATAGCAAAAAACATTTTAAACAAAACAGACAAACATATTTAAAAAAAAAAAAAAAAAAAACACCGTATAAACAAGAGCCTCATTATTTTCCGGGAGACGGCCCCCAGACATACCATTTATTGTTTTTTCTTGAGTTTTTGGTATATCAGTTTTTTTTTTAAGCATACCGCCCTCGACGCTCTCAGAATCGAAAACTTGGAGTCGCCCCTGACATGGGGAGTTCAGGGTAAAATGAGCACTTTTCTAACCCTAGTTACTTTTTTCGTTTCAAATAATTAACACTTTTCTGCCACTTTTGAATATAAGTAATGCAACATACGTAACAAAGAAAGTGTAGAAGAGACTGTACGACACAAGAAACTAACGTCTTATATCATAATACACAGTATTTATTTTTACATTAATGTAGTAAAGCAAGTCTTCAAAAGCGCTTACTTTATGGCACACCACCTGTACAAAGGAACATGCTAGGTTAGTAACGGTTGAAGAATTCCGTGGTACGTACCACGAAGACGAGGCCGATGGTAATGGTGGCGTCGTGCAGGCTACAACCACAGCAGAAGGAGGCTTGTTGGCTGGCAGCTGCATTGTTGCTGGAGTCTTCAGGGTCTATGAAGAGTCTCGCCATGACGGGCTGCCAACAATGCCGCGCCCGGGAGCGGAGGTACGCGTCCTTCCGCGACCCTGCCCAACCGCTTCTGCCCGAGTCGCCGGGCAGGCGGCAGCCTCGGCTATTATCGATCCTGCTCGGGTCTCCTCGGGTCCCAGGCGAGCCGTCGTTCCGTTAACAGTAGTCCTCGACTGGCGTATGTACGGTGCTGTACGTTGTCAGGCGGGTTCTTTTATAGACTGTTCACGATAAAGTGGACACTTCTTAAATTGAGTTGACTGGAATAAATGTCTAAGTAAAAAAATGACATTACGAGATAATGACAGGTACATGTTTTGGAGAAATTAACATGTTTTTTCTCTTAATACCAATAAGCATTAGTTACTTGCATTACACGAATTTATAATACTTATTATACACACAGTCAAAGATAAAAGAGTAATTATTTATAGCATAGTGATACTAGACCAGGTCAAGACAAAAATTCATATCTTAGTGAAGAATTAAGATATCGGCGTAAAAATTTGTGTGTGTCTCCTATGGACATAATGGAACAAGAAATACTATTTGATGGAAGAAATACCTAAGCTCACTGAAGCCTTTATTCCAGCCAACTCCTCAATATTGTTGTTTCAACTGATTTCTATTCAACTTTAGTATTTTCTATATAAAAACTATCACGAAACTATAAACCACAGCAAACGTTTCCTCACACTGGAAACTAATCAGCTTTGACTCCAATGAAATACAGTTGTTTGTTATTACAAATGTTGACTAGTGCTCAGTTTAATGTGAACAGCCTATACGCGAAACCGCTTAACTTATTCACACAATATATATCCACGAAAAGAGCACACACTTGAAACTATGCTTATATAATTTGAAAAACTCAGCGTGCTCGTGAGAAACATGATTTTGAGGTCTCTGAAAATGTCTAAAAACTGTTAATATTTACACCATCTGAAATCGTAAAGTGCAAAACGAAATGTTTGCGAAGCCGCTCACTTCTCGCTAACCAAAAATTAAATTGTAAGGTCACCGCAGAAAGTTGTACAGGAAAAAAACTGCAACACCACTTTGACGCGCTGTGAATAGGGGCGATATGCTGCTCGTCAAGCGTGGCACTCCGGCTCTTATAGCTCCGCTGTTCCCCACGTGTCAAACCTGGACATTTGAAACCAGTACACACTAATCTTAAGTTCCAACACTGCACAAGAGTCGTCTTGTTCGTAACAACCGCGTGCGTGTGCGTACAGCTTTCTGTCTACAGGTTGTCCATTAAGGACTCGGTTACTATTTATGCTATTTTAGTATGTTTTATTTTTAAGTTTTAAAATGGGGCCGATAACGCGAAACCGTTACATAGAAATGTTCGAATTTGTTTGTAATATGTGGCCTAATTTTTTGAAAGCAATTTTTTTTTGTATTATTTTGGTTAATTATTGACATTAAGAAAAATTATTGATTCAGTAATTAGAGAAATTATTTAAAAACTTGTATTATGAAAAAAAAATTACGCTACATAGTATAAACAATTTCCAATGTTTCTGCGTAACGGTTTTGTGATATCTGTTCCTTTCAGGATTTAAAAGAATTAAACTCGCAAAGACAGCATAAATAGGAAGCCGTGTTCTTAAGGTAGCTGCCTTGGTGGGCGTATTTTGCGTGTTAGAGGCCTAGAAGTGCGGAAGCGACAAGGACGACACACCTCTAGGCGCAAGTCACTGAGCTGGCATGCTGTCTTCTCGCCAACAACTCACCACTATTAGACATTCTGTGCTGGCACCTTATCATTTTATGACGTAATATTAAAGATAAAGGTGTACTGTACACACGTATACATTTTAAAACATTCTTCCCCGAGATTTGTATACCTAATAAAAGCCACAAAAACACCTATTTTTGGCTGCTTAAAATGATACTTTAAGCGATACATGCACGTGTCTAAAGTTCTTTGGCTGATATTCCTGAGAAAGCATCACTTATGCACTCTGGGCTGGTTTCTAATAATATTTTAAGGGATATGGAAAGGTATAATGTCGAGCGAAAGACTGGAATATTCACTCGTCGATAAAATATAAACCACCCACCATAATAATTCGATGGGATTTTTCACCGAGTACATGATTTATTAGCGAACGTTTATTTTTATATCACTGGGCGGTAGTGTGATTTGCTTCCGAGTAAAAAATTAAAAACGGTATTTAGAAAAATAAGGGATTCAAACCACAAAATCTATAAAAATGGAATCAGTAATTTTTATAATTTTTAGTACGATAATTTCTAGGCCTCCATAATAACCGAAATTCAAAATTATTTGCATTTTGTTTTTTTTTAAAAATGTAACATTCGTTAATAACTCGCGCAGAGGTTTTCGGAGAGGAAAATAATTTTAAAATCGTAAAGTGAAAATTTTTTTTTGTTTGATTTTTACAGCGTCCGGCTCGAGCTTTGACCTCCCACAACGGCGATCCGGGTTAAATTCCCAGCGGGGTTGGTCGCCCAATTTTCGCATGTGAGAATCGTGCCGGACGACGACGTTGTTCGGCGGGTTTTCTCGGGTATCTCCCTTCGTACATCATGTCACCCCTCACCAGCGTTAAAGACCCATGTGTTAAGTGCTGACCAAAAGCTCGTAACTTCACTCATATTAAGATGTCGGAAAAAATCCGCGGGTTCAATGATCTGTAGGCTTGCTTCCAAGAATATGCACGTACTCAGGTAGATAACAGCTGTTCATTGGATGCTGTCGGACACAGTGCAACCATGTCATTGGACTTGCATTTAGTTGTTTCTTTATTACTGGCTGTGCGACATCCAGGAGGTGTCAAATTGAGCCAAGATCCAATTGTGAAAGTGAAATTAATAAAACCTAGCTTGTGTCCAAATGAAAACACGAATTTCTCTGGTCTCTACTTGTCTTTAATACCACGTCATAAAATGATAGAGTCACCACTGAACGTGTCATAGAAGTGAGTTATTGGCGAGTAGACTGCGCTCTAGACTTGCAGCTAGAGGATAGAATGAGGCGTGATATGAGCGCTGGGTCGCATATTATTTCAGAGAAACACCTGCAGACTGGTTTCCCTGTGATTCTGACTATGTTCCTTCTTGGAATTATAAGTTGTCTGTGTCACAAATATGTCGGCAGTAGTGAACTTACCTTGTTGTATTCGTGTCCCATCACTGAGTTCCAACTGGAACTTTTAACTCCCTAAATAATCACGTTTATTTATGTAGTACTAAAATTGTGACGTATCTGTGTAGCGACCGGCAGCGCTGGTGATTTTTGGTGAAAACAAATGTGAAACAATTCGTATCATTGCGTAACGCTTACAAGGGACAAGAATTTTTAGTGAAAAGATTTTTGCCCCACTTTGTTTCAGTGTCTTACGTGCACACCTGCAGCTCAACTTCATGGCTATTGACAAGAGTCTTTTGTAGAGCTGTTATTCATTTGACTGTGCCAATCAGTTCACGGATAACTGCGACAATACACGTCTGTGATTTGCGGGTAGATCCCCAAGACGTTGAGAGTTAAAAACAGCCAATCACCAACCATGAAGCAGAGCTGCATAAGTGCACATGAGGCACTGAAACAAAATGTTGTATGATTCTCTTCATTCACAATCACCAACTCTAGTGAGAGGACATTAATGACGACTTCAGTGGCGGTCTGCATGAAACCCACATTATTTCGGTCACTGATTTTTGATGAGAATAATTCTACACCAGATGCTTTCAGTGTTTTACGTGCACACCTGCAGCTCTGCTTAATGGTTATTGTATAGCATTGTTTTGTGAATAGAAACCACTCATTTGACTTTGCCAATCAGAAGGATGTTACTGTGACACCATACGTCTGCGATTCGTGGTTAGAATCCGTAGATGATGAGAGTTATAAATATCCCTTCACTAGCCCGTGTCCTCCCAATGTTTTGGCCTCCTCGAAGGTTTGACACCAGAAGGTAAGAGTCTCTGCGTTTATTCGTGAAAGGTTTTCCTGCTCCGCACAGCGATGGCTTGGCCCGGCGTTGTCCTGTCTTGCACACCTGGCGACCTTCAAACTGCTTACTCCCGGTCCGCTCCCACCACATTCACCCATTAATTCCATTCCCAGACTCGTTTGAAAGGTGATCTTCGGGTGAGTCATAAGACGAATGCGATCATCTGAGCATCCTGTCTCGACGCTCACCACTACAATACCTGTTATGAGTCTAGGAAAACATGAGTTTCGTGAACTAAGGTTTGCTCCAGATAGTTTCAATGTCATGAGACGAATGCGATCATCTGAGCATCCTGTACAGACGTTCACCATTGCAATACCTGTTATGAGACAAGGAACACATGACTTTCGTGAACTAAGGTTTGCTCCAGATTGTCTCAGTGCCCTATGTCCACATCTGCAGATCTGCTTCAAGATCGGTACCGGAATGTACTTTCCAATTCACGTGTCTTGTGGTTGTGCGCTGGTTGGCTCTACAGCCACTGACACGCTGATGTGCAGGTGCCCATTACTACTGAGTGGCCACAACACATCTAGTAGCCGGCAAATCTTTCATGGTCGTTGGTCTACGGCGCGTTCATCAAGAGTGTACAGTTCCGACTATCTGCAGCCCCACCTGGCAACAACCCTCGAGCCACCACTGGTCCTACCCGCAAATCACATACGTGTGGTGCCCAATTACTATCGCAAAAATCAGGTGAATATTACCTTAGACCAACTGAGTAGGTGAGATGAAAAAGGAAAACATCCCAAATTTTACCGAAAATGAACTTTGAATGTAGCTTAATTGATTGACATAAAGAAAGTAAATATTCTAGGAATCCTTACATCACTATATAACACTGAATTTTTAAGTGATATGTAAAAGATCATTCCCTTCTTAATATCAGCGTTATGGCATGTTTGGCTGTTCGCCGCGAGAGTCGCTCCTGCAGTGTTTCTTTTGTTTATGTAGTCTACGGTGTTATAATTGCACAACATGTGACGTTGTAAATATTTGGTTAGTACAGTTTAGGCATTATAACATAAAACATACAATTCTAGTTATTAAGGGATCCGCCTCGTTGCCATAAAATCACACTGCAGTGTGTTTGAAGAAAAAGTTTTACACCGAAACTAATACACGTGTGTTCACGCCGTTTCTCTACGAAAAGAACACACACTTCAGACGACTGCCCTTAAGTACTTTCAAGACAACACACGTATTAGAAATCCCCTTTTAGGGCACGTCAAAATTGGCCAAACGGGATTTTCCGTCTGCTATAGCGGAAAATATATTGGCCAAATACATGTGAAACCATTTAAGGGTAGTGCATTGGACTTTAGTAAAGTGATTTCGTAAATAAAACCATAGGGTCACCTCTTAAAGTCCCATAGTAAATTTGTTTTTTTCGCGAAGACTGCACGCCTTAAGCGTAGAGGCGACGCACCGTTGTATGGCCCATACGACGTCGCCCTTAGCACCATACCTCACTCACACAAACACATGTGCCACGAGGTGGGCCCCTTAACAGCACTTGTATAATGGAAACATATCTGTAGAAAGTATTGTTTTATCGAATTTCAGAATGCCCTCGACTTAATGAGGTTAAAAAGGAAAACACTCCTTCAACTTTGATTGCAACTTTCTGTACATAAATGGTGTTGTGTTTTTGTAGTTATTTTCAAATTCCTTAAATCCTAACAAACAAATGTATAATTGAAAGTTATCCCATTCAACATACAGTTTAGTGTCAAAACAGTTTTTTCCTGTTTTTTTTTTTTTTCGAAAGTTGGCCAAAGTGGAATCTTTTTCTTTCACCATCCCACTTATTCATTTAAAATAAAAAAGAAAAATTAGCGTTGTTCTTTTGAGACAAGCAAGATTTGATTTATCTGTACAGCTCTGAACGCAATCTGTGATGTCTTGGCCACTGGCTCTTCACTGGAAAATACTTCATAAAATGTTTAGGAAGTAATTAACCTATTCTCAGTATGCGACAGTTACTATACTTCCACCTCGTAAATATGCAAACTTTTGCACTTGTTTCAATACAAGTCTGGTAACTTCAGTACACATTTGACTGTTTAATATAAATGTTAGGAGTAATGCCATAGAGGTCTGGGGAACAACTATACAATACATTCTTTCCCAGCGCTCATATATACGCCTGTGTGGTAAATTTACAATCTATTTTAGAGTGTTATGCGATATCTTTCACATATACGACTAAACACATGATTGGTCACTTTACCGTGTAAAATTTCATTACTGGCTGAAAACGTTTTCCGTTGCAAGCCTTGATATTGGGATTCGTTGATGTAGCGAAGAAAAGCTTCCAGACTAGCCCTTAGTTAGAAAATAATACAAAATCTACACCTCTCTACCAAAGAGATGGAGGCAGGCTTGGGATTACCGATTTCAAAAATTAACGATTAAATATAATCGTTAAAAATTCGGGTAAATTTTTAACTTAATCGTTACTTTCGAAACCAGCTTATTTTAAACTGGTTAATTCTCCCAAGTCTGGATGGAGGTGAGGAAGTGCCTTTAATGACTGCATTCCAGTAATAAATAAGTAAATACCTTGGAGCCCTCACGTGCCATCGCTTATACGGCTAGTAGCATAGGGACGTATAGAATGTGAAATTCTCTGCCGCTACCCATGAAACAAACAAACGTAGGCTGTGAAATAATCGGTAACTACGTGTCTGATGATATAGTCTGATGGCATTGGAAAGCTGTTAAACGTTTTCTTTTATTTACAGTAAGTTCGTTTTATGCCTTAAAAAATACTCGCATTCGGAGTGTACGAAATCCGGTTCAACCTTCACGATTCTGGTTTTCCTTAGTTACCTGAAATTACCCAAGGCGTATTCTTGGGAATTTCCTTCCTTGCAGTTCATGCTTCGTTTAATTTTCCTTATAGTTTATGTCTGAACAACTGGTTCAGACAATTAACCCCTCCGTCTACGAGACGAAACATAATTACCTGACTCCATGCTAAAATACAAAGTACGTAGGGACAGCATGCCTTGCGAATTCATGTAATAACAAAGCCAGACTTTAAACGCACGCCTAATTTTTGCTACGGTTGAAATTTGTAGGGACCCCTGACTTTCGCGAAAATATTTTTGCATCACTTTGCTTCAATGCTTGTCGTTGTGTGCGAGGAGTAACTTATTTGACTGTGCCATTAATGACGATGTTACTGAGATACCGTAGTCTGTGATTTAAGAGTAGGTTTCCTAGACGCTGGGAGATAAAAATAGCTAATCAATGACCCTGAAGCAGAGCTGCAGGTGTGCACGTAAGGCATTGAAACAAAGTGGTGCAAAAATGTTTTCCAGAATATCAGAGATCCGTATCAATTTGACTAACGTTCAGTAGACGGCCAATAACTAGAGACATGCAAAATTCGCATTATCATTTGGTAGCAGACTAAACTTCACTTTCCTATACATAACAGAGCATAATCTGCGATTAAATTGGCTACGAACTTTTATGTGTTGTCATTTACGTGTGTTACGTCTTTACAGAGATTGGCCTCGTTACCATGTAAGCATTCTTCGCGGCAAGTCACGACAATATCGTCCAGCGGGAGACGTCGAACGAGCCTATAGTGACTTGGAGTCTAGTCAGCTGTCAGAAAATAACGCGAATTTTGCATGTTTCTGCCAATAACCTGCAGGTAGTCGAGAACTGGGTCCAGTCATGGCCGTCTTTAGTAGAAGGCCGGAGTCTTGAATGTGGCAACGCTGCACGGAGGCCTGCTGCCGGTCCTTCATTGGTTGCCCTAGTCAGTGTAGACGTGCACACTCCCTTAATAAAGCTGCATCTATACACGTTGCAGAGACTAGGGTGGCCAAAAAGTGACAAGCAGTAGGCCCCCGATGCAGTGTTGCCACATTCAAGACTCCGGCCTTCTGCTAAACACGGCCATGGTCAAGTTTAACCAAGTCTTGTTTCATACTAGCTGCTAACACTGAGCTGGGTGCTGATGCTCGAAAATGCATAATAATTGAAGCCAATGATTTTTGGTAATTTTACATCAATTTGTTTCACTGCCTCGTGTGCACATCTGCAGCTCTGTTTCATGAGAGCGATGAACCAATAATGGAAAGGAAGAAAATGGAGATAAAATATTGTTGTTTCGCCGTAACAGCGAGAAGCTAATGAACAGCTGTTGTCTGCTTCAGTACACATATATTCTTGGAGTCTAACCTACAGGTAAGTGAACCCACGAATTGTTCCTGTCTCTAGTCATTATGCATCATGTATGCGACGTGTGGCTACGGGTGCATTCCGAAAATGTACTGTCTGTGGGTGTCGTCCTGCAGGAGCGTAGGCAGGGGGGTGATTTGAATGTCCAAATACCCGCCGAAATTTAAAAAAAAAAAAAAAAAAAAAAATATGCATCGTTAAAAATATTATAATGTCGGGCTAAAATCGATGTCATTTAAATCCAATGTTTTGATTCCAAACCTGCTTAAATAGCACCGATTTGCACCCACAAATCACAAATTTCCTGGGAGAGGATCCCTTGCCCTAGTGCGGGGTGCAAGTGAACACAATTTGTGGAAAGCAAGTAGTCTGACCGCTCGGCCGTCGCGGCCCCATAGACTCTCCCATTAAAAAAACTGTCTCACAAGTAGAGGCAGGAAAAATTCATAGGCCCACTGACCTGTACGCTAGCCTGCCTAACACTCTCCCTTAAGCACATAAAAACGACTTCCACCACTTTGCTTTAATGCCTTATGTGAACGTCTGTACCTTAAGTTTCGTGTATATTTGTGTAGAAGCGTCTCTTATTTGACTGTTCCAATCAGAACAAGGTTTCTACGACTATATAATTATATGGTAGAAACCCACGACGTGACTCTGAGAGTTAAAAACATCCAATCATTTACCTCGAAGCAGAACTGTAAGTGTGCACGTAAAACTTTGGAACAAAGTTATGCAAGAACCTATTCGCGACAAAATGGGTTCCCTACTTGTTATAGTTAAAATTGTCCCTACATTTATTTTCACTGTTGTGATGTTGTTATGGAATGGCAAGCACCTATGCATTCCCTTACTTTTATGTTGTTTTTTTTTTGTTCGTTTAGTACTTCGTACTTAATACCAGATAGCTTAGTGTCACAGAATGTTTTGTATAGTAAATATAAGTAAATTTAAATAAAATAACGTATTTTTAAGTGTATTTCCGAAACCAATTTAGCTTGGAAAGTAAAATTAATGAAAAATCTGGCAGCAAGATGTCGTGCGCCTTTACATATAATGTGTGTGTACAACAAAGACCTTTAAATGAATTTGGGACAGAAAGTAATTTCTTTATGAGTTTGATAGCTGTCGGTAAGTTAATAACAACATAACATGCCCAAGGTTATCACTGTAGACCTGCAAGACTCGCGTAGTTACATGGTGGCAGACAAGACTTTTATTGTTCTATATCAGAGTACAATCTGTGATTATATTGGCCACGAACGTCTATGTGATGTCAGTTACGAGCGTATTAGCCACTGTACGGCAGGTTTGTGTCTCTACCATTGAACTTTGAAACCACCGGTAGAGTCAGTGTGTTTTGGTGAAAAGAATTTCCCAACAATTTGTTTCAATACTTGACGTGCACATATGCAGTTCTTCTTCGTGGTTATTGACAGTGTATCTGTGTGCAGATGTGTCACTCACTTGACTGTGCGGATCAAAATAATGTTACTACGACACTACACATCTATGATTTGCCGGTAGAAACACAAGACGCTGAGGTGTCAAACATATCCAACCACTAAACATGAAGTAGAATTTCAGAAGTGCTTAGTAGGCATTGCAACCATTTCTTACAAAATAGGTTTCACCAAAAATCAGTGACTCAAACCATTGGTCAGAAGTGTTATACGCAAGAGGCCGAGTCCTTTTAAGTCCAATGGCAGAAGTCGTATGTACTTGCAGCCTTTTGGAGTCTATTCTGCTGGCTGAATATACTGAGGATTTTGCACGTCCCTGCTAAACATTAGTTGGGAAATTATAAGATTGTACGTTGTCAGCAGATAAATAACACGTTGAAAATTACCCACGACCTCTTCGTCTTAGGAACCCTACCAGGTTATTATGTTCGCATGCGTTGTCCTTGTGTTACGCAGCTGCTCATAACTACTAATTTTTTTGTGTTCGCTCTTCATTCGTTTGTGCTCACGTTCGGTCTGCCTGCCTTTGTGGAGAGAGTTTTCTACTCTTCCAGTAATTCTTTGTGTACCCGTGTGTAATTTATGTATGTGGGGACAACAAATTGCCTTGACTCTTTTTGCTGTGTCCAGATCTTGTACTCGTATGTTCCTTGTGACGTATGTACAAGCAATCTTGATTATCGCGGCAGATGTCTGTCAAAGAAAACATAAGAGAATAGAAAAACATAAATAAGCAGAATATGATTTAGTTACAATCCTGCAGGACTGTAACTAAATTATTTTCTGTTTATGTTGATTAATGCATATTGTGCTTATTTATAATTATTTATTCACATCATAATGGAGTGTATAAAAAAACTAAATCTAGTAATGATCTGCCATTGAATAACTGTTTCACAGATCATATTTAGAGACCTGGAAATCTCGGATTCATTTGAGAAGTTGTTAGATTTCAAACTTCTATAAGTGTTAATTACATTCGCGATTAGGTAACTTTTACTTAAACTTTACCTTGATGCCTGTAAACCAATATCAGACCTATTCAACTGGCCACTCGCTGGAGCAGCTGACAATGTACTGTTTAAGTATCTGTAGACATAGAACAGTGGAGTCCAGACGTCTTTTCATTGAACCTGCGAAATTTCCAGGTCTCTAATCATACGGCATGACAAGTTGTATTTAAAAATAATTTAGCTCAAGTCCACTTCAATGGTTGGATGTTAACATATAGTATGTGTCTTAAAAATTAAAATAAGTGTTAATATTGAAAACAATCTCCTACTGCTTATGGGCAAAAAAAAAGTTCCAATCTATTTATAAAATCGGTTATCGGAATAGTTATTGTAGCTCTTGAAGGTGCAGATCACATATAAAGATATGTCGAAGTAGTAATTGTCTCAGCTTAATGAGAACCCTCTCCGGACAACGATATGCAGCAAATAACCAGATATTATCTACAAATACAAACATAAGTCAGTGAATTCTGACTGGAACTAAATTGGTTTTGTTTGAAGGCGTAGAGCCAAGTTTCTCGGCTTTCGGGTGAATTATTATTTATTTTTTAACCCGGACGAGAGACAACAATGTAAAATAGCTCTGTAATTTTTTAATAATATATTTAATGTAACCTGTAATTTTTCGAGACTCACGATGCAGAAATGTTTGTAATTTATAAATTACAAGGATCGTTAGTTAATCAGCAACCGTCATGCAGTATTTATATCGAATACATCAGAGTGTGTAGTTAAAAACAATGTTTCAGGGAAAATTTACAATATCAGCTACCATTTATGGTTTGAGAAATAATTATCGTCAAAAATGTAGAAACTAGAGCCTAAGCCAAGGCACCTGAAAGCTTAGAGTTTTCTTTTGACAACAAGCTGGAACTCAAACAATTATAATTTTGTATAATTTCTGGAATTGTTTCTCGTCTTATCTGGCGCTTTGTGAAGGACTCTGAGCCAATACCAAAGAAGCGACCAACTGCAGGCCAATCATGTGGCATCACTGTGTTAGCGAGCAGCCAATGAACAGCAGTTGTCTGCACGAGTAAACATATATATTCTTAGAGGCTACACGAGTAAAATATTTTGTGGCTGCTAAAAAATATTTTGTGAGTATTCACCCTACCAAATTTATTTTGTAGTCACCACAAAAGCTTTTATTTGTGACCACTAAAATATCGTGACCACCACAGAATTATTTAATGGTCACTACAAAATAAATTTGCAGGGAAGACTTCCTACAAATTTTTCTTTCAGTTGTATTCTGCCGGTCAGTGAGCCTGTGAATTTTTCCTTCCTTTACTTGTGAGACAGGTTATTCAATGGAACAATCTATGGGGCCGCGACGGCCGAGTGGTCAGACCACAAGTCTTCCACAAAGGCGATACGTCTGGATCTCCGGCGGGGTTGTTTTCCGGATTTTCGCACGTGGACATCGTGCCGGACGATGTCGCTCGCCGGCGGATTTTCTCGGGGATCTCCGTTTCCCCGGCCTTCCCATTCCGGCGCTTCTTTATTGTAGTGCCTCATTTTATGACATCCTTCGGGGAATGCAGATTGCCCACGGGGACCCAGTAACAAATCTTCATTCGGGGTACGATACGTATCCTACTTATACGGCCCCCTAATAGTAAAAAATCAGTGGTCGACTTGTGCAAATCTGATCGTGATAAATAGGGACCTGAAAAATTCGCGTTTTCTTTTGGCCTCAGGCTATAAGAATTCCAGCAACTGTAAGTTCGTGCCACTTTCGAAATTGGCCCGTGACTTGTTTGTAGAGACGGGAAAAATTCACTGGTTCACTGACCCGTTGGTTAGCCTCCAAGAAGATGTGTGTATTCAAGCAGACATTATCTGCTCACTGGCTGCTCGATGACGCAGTGATATGGGCCTGCATTTAGTTGCTTCTGTACTATTGGCTAAGCGTCTTACAGCAAGTGTCAAATTAGAAACGTGAATTTTTCAGGTCTCTACTTATTTGACACTTGCACGGTTAAAAATTTCCGTAAATTCACGGAAATATTTACAGAAAAGTACTGTAATTTTACGGAATTGTCTTCTGTAATATTTTGTTTACGGAAATTTATCCATATTGCCAGTTTACGGATGTTTGACCGTAATGTTCCATAAATTCATGAAAATATGTTTCTACTATTTTAAAGCGTATTTTACTGTGTTTCTTTTTTAAAAAATTGTATTAATAATCACTATGAATCCTGGATGTCAAATACAAAAGTTGTCTCTTATAAATTTGACATCTTACCACTGCATGGAACTCATTTACTTATAAGTTGTCACTGTGGTTGAATGGTTAGAGTTTCTGCTTGACAATTATAAGGTCGTGGGTTCGAATACCTGCAATTTCGGAAGGTTTTTTAGGTTACTAATTAGTACGTCAGAATCTCGATAACCCATAGCTAATAAGAAAATGTAGTATTTCTAGAAAATGGAGTGCTAATATATTGCAGAAATATAAACTTTTTTGTGGAAAACGGATTGTCCGTTATTTTACGGAGGGTTTCGTTATCAAGAAAAACTGAGTGTCCGTTACTTTACAAAGATTTCTGGATAATTTTTTGCCAGTACTTTTCCGTAATTTCACGGGAATTTTTTTCTAACAGAGTGGTGTAAGTCGCTTAGCCAATAGTACAGAAGCAACTAAATGCAGGCGCATATCACTGCGTCATCGAGCAGCCAGTGAGTAGATAATGTTTGCTTGAATACACATACGTTCTTGGAGGATAGCGTACATGACAGTGAACCCGCGAATTTTTCCCATCTCTAGTGATAAATCGGCCCACAGGACGACAACCACAGGCAGTAAATTTACGGAATGCACCCGTAGTAACATGCCGCATACATGATGCATGGGTAGAGACACTGCTAAATCGCTGGAAAAGTTGATTGTTTGCATGGCTCCAACATGCTATGTATAACACTGAAGGTTTTGCACTTATATTGGCTATCGTTTATATGAAGCACCGTGTCCCTCTTCAACAGACCCAATTAGAACTGAACAGTTTTAAGACAGGACGTATGTGATTTGCCAGAAAACTGTTCACATGTGTCACAATTGAGATACTATAGTTTATTGGAGACTATGTTAAATATTTTCGCGATTTTCCAGTGTCTCTATGCATAGGCAAAGGCACGATTATTTCGTGTATTGATTCTAGGTCAGCTTGAATGTCAATAACGTATACTTCACTTCCTCTTCTGTGATTAGGCGAGAGCGGTTTTAACACACATTTGACGACGGTAAACCAGTTATAAATAATGAAACAAGTCGTGGTGGTAATACGTGCTACACGTCTGTACTGGTAGAAGCCAATGGATATTCGTCTTCAGCCGGTACACGTATATAACTGAGAAGTCTAGGCTGTTGCCAGATGAATACGCGAAATACTCGTGCCTCTAACTTCTTACTACGGATTTTCGCTATTCCAAACAATTTTAGTCCAAATATTTTGTAAATCCAAAAATATGTAAGTAAAATATAATGTACTAAAAATTTTAACTAACAAAATAATGCGGTGTTATAATGCTGCAACGAATACGAAATTCTTCACTTATTTTCAACAGAGCAATATGTACTTACTTCTTGACACATTTTAATTGCTAAGCATTCTTATTAAGAGGTTAAAGTTTTTTTTCAATGTCAGATTTCATTTTTTTTTTTTCAATGCATAAACACACGTCAAGCTTCTAAGAGTTAACGAAAATTAATAAATGTCTGCTCACTTCCGCGCTATTGGAAGTATTTCGGTAAATCCGAAAATCTGGTTATTCGAACAGATACTAGGCCGAGTAAATTCGGATTGTCAGGACTGTTAAATATTGAACCGTAAAGACTGTATTACATATTCATGACTAACAAGTGAAACAGTGTTCAAGGTTGCGTTCTACATACAGCCCATAAAGGCAGCGTGCACACGTACATGCCATCACAGTGGTTGAACACATTTGTATTCATCATAGCTTGAATATTGTATTCTGTTTGAAGCGTTGTCGTGTCATCAGAACATTAAGTTAATATTCACGGAGCTCTGCTGCGCCCATGATCAAATGTGACAGGAATATTAAATATGGACGACAGAGCAGTGCCAGGGATGGACAAACTAAATTGTTCGACCGTGACATCACTAAGTGGCAATTACTTCATAGTTTATCAAAACCACTTGCATTCGAATTAAATGTAAGCAACAAAATTAACTTTATTTTAATATTGTTTTCCGTAAAAATTCTATGTCTAAGGTGTAGGATAACATTGAAATTTCTTGAAAAATTAAATTTTTATAGATTGAATAATTACGTGACATGTATCGTATATGTGTACTCAGGTTAGTATAATTAGGAATTACCGTATTATTATTTTAATATTACGCGGTTATAATGTGTAGTTAAAAATAAAAATTTTTATTACAATAATGGATTTATTGGAAGTCATATTTGGAAAAACTATAAAACAATTACCATTGCTACTAATTTGCTAATAATATAAAAAAATATTTCGTCAGTGCTTCGTATTGTAACATATGACCAAATTTGAACCCCGTTATACTATTTTATCACGTCAGATGTGTTCATTGTAATTTAATTTTACGAGTATTCTATTTTCTGAGTTTTATCTGTTAAATTTATTTTATTTTTGAGATGGCTGACATAGGTTAACTATTTTTGTTTAGTGCAATAAGATTACTAAGAGAAAGGCTTAGTTCAGAAAGTGCAGTTTGAAGTAATTTCTCTATA
>PNEQ01114973.1:40270-71606 GCA_003012365.1 Medauroidea extradentata | reverse complement strand
ATTCTTCTCCCAGTTGGCCAGTAAGAGGTAATGCCAGGCTAGGGTTCGCCCAACATATTTCCTGGAAGACGGAAACGAGAAGGCCTGGATATCTTCTACTCTTCAGTCGTAGAAAACATTTCCCCGCTGCTTTCCAACAGGAACAAATGCAGCGCCAGGTCTCGTAGATTCTCTTCAAAAGGAATTATAAGGCAAAAAAGTCGTCTCGAGGCATAATCTTACTCGAGAAAGTCTTCGTAGCCGGACCTCTGCGTAGATTTTTCCTTCCATTTTCTTCCCTTCGACGTTCTATATTAAAAAATTTTCTTTCTTGTTGATGCCAAAGTGAAGGCAAAAATTCTTCTTCAAAAAACGCAGTGAACATGGAAGTTATTCTTTCTACTAGCAAAAATCGATTAATGTGTGGTCTGCAAATGATCTGATTTTTAAATTAAATTACGTTTTTTTCCTAGTAAGAGCCTTTACAAAATTGTATGATTATTAACAACATTTCCTGAAAATATACCCTACATTTAACAAACATAAAAATTTAAATTAACACTAGTCACAGAAAAATATTACTACCATAGCACAATTACTTATTTAAATATTTACATTAAAATAGGCAAAGACATAATAAAATTCTAAGCAATATCTGTGCATAGACATTATGTGTATGTTACAGTACATATACGTAGTGGTTAGTAAAAAGTTTATTTCTACGAGTTTTTGCATTTTTTATGCAGCGCCTTTATCTTCAGGCACAAAATGTTACGTCGTACGTATGACCAACTTTGCCAAAAGTAAATAGTGTTGCACTAAGAATTTTGATGTTTTAACGATCGTTTTCCAGCTACGTATCCCCGAATTTACAAACAAAAATAATTTCGTATATCAGAAGGAAATATTATATGAATTTGGTTTACTTTTAGTTGACATTACACAACATATTATATTATTTTAATATTAAACTATATTCATATGTGAAGAAATATTCTATAAGAGAACATTTATGTAGAGATGAATACAATTTTTGTGAATTTATGGAATATATTCCTTTAATATAATTTTATTAATTGCCTGGTGTCATTACTATTATCATAGCTACAAATACTCTAATAAGTACATAAGAAACACTTACCTTTATTAACATAAATTTCTATTTTATCGTAAATATATGTTTGGAATATATTACTAACGGGATTTCATACAGTAATGTCTGTAGAAAGGATCCGTCTAGGTTGTTAAATCAAATTATTTGTTTAACATACAAATGTGTATTACAAACACATGGAGGTGTATTATTCCGCTCATATATAATTTTTTATAATCATACTGACAATCCAGTATCAAAATTAAGATTTAAGTAAAAAATATACAACTTTTGTCTTTGCTTTCAATAAAAATTTATTATTATCGATGGTAGGATCTTTGAGAAATTAGAATAAATAAATCATCTTGAAATGGTGCTTATTTATTAACTAGGGAGGCTATTTAAGGTGATTTTATAATTTTTGTTGGAAGAAAGGTTTCTTTCATATAAACCACTAAGTTGTGATAGTTAATTTTTCCTTACATATTCGGAAATGGTGTGGCCATGTAGTAAAGTGAACTTGAAGGAAAGATTTGGAAATTAGTATCCATGTACTTGCTTTCCTCACAGGTTATGAGACATTCTGCACATATATAGTTTAGAGAAAGAACATTAATGCCTTTTAAGGTTATCAGTGGATGGAATGTTAATTGTCTATATCATCAAAACATTTCATTTAAAGGAAATATAAAAAAAAAAATTTAACCAAAATATTTCCCGACTTGTTTCTGCCAGACAATTTGATATTTATATTTGTAGCTTATTTTTAAGACATTGTGCATTCTGTATTAACAATTTATTATATGTACACATTGTTAAAAAAATATGAAAAGTAACTACAATATACTATTAATATCTATAAATAAAAGTGTTCACTGGCTGACAGACATATCAAGCTGCAGCCCAAACCGCTTGATGTAGAAAAAGGAAAATTTTTGTGTGAGTTTCCCTTAGTTCGTAGGCATCAGGTAAGCTTAAGAATATATTTTAGAAATTCGACCCCTGAAGGGGTAAATAAGGGTAACATGTGTTTTCGAATAATCGTGTATATAGTTCAATGCCAACAGCATATTGTCGTGATTTTAACTTCATTGGGACTCTCATAAAAATGCATGGTAGCCAATTACAGGTATTTTTTCTGAAATAGAACTGAGACGAGTGTCTCATCTATGTCAACCTACTTAAACTGCCAGTTTTTTCGCCTGCCTTAATTTATGCAATTTGTGAGAATAATTAAGTCTGTTTACTGCTGTCATTATTCATCACTTGAGGTTGTTCGCTTCATGTTATTTCCTTGGCTGGGCTTGCATAAGTTTAGGGGTTTTGATTCCAGCCAGTCATTCAGATGTTTGTGTACCCATGATAGGTGTTTTTATTTTATTTTTTAATTTTTTAGATGAAGTCAATATGTATTTGATAAAGAATTTATATATTTTGAATTTTGTTATGTAATCTGGAGAAAGTTAGTTAAGACTTTTATGATACTGTCTTTAACTGGGGATTGTGTTATTTTCTATAATATTTTCAAATATGTAAAGGGTTTATATTTGTATATCATGTTATATGGTTTTCCTTTTTGTCTTGTTGGCGTTTGTAAGTACCTGAATTTCTAATCACCTTTGAAATTGTAATACTTGTACTGAGAATTAAAGGCACAATTTATATAAAAGAATTGAGAATGTTCGCCCACATTAATAAATAAAAAAAAACTTAATTTTGACTTGGAAGTTTTGTTGTGATACTTTTTCCACACCCCTTTCTAATCTGCAATTATCCAATTACCTTTTATTTTGTACTGAACCCTAGAATTAGGGGTTCAGAAATTTTGTGGGGTTGAAAAGACCCAAAATGTGTTTTAGATTAATTATCAATATCTATCAAAACCTTAGGATATTTGCTTCAAAATAATGCTTACATAAAGACACAAAAGAAAAGTTTTTTTTTAAATTTGACTCCCAAGGAGTTAAAAGAGAGGATGTACAGTATGTGTAAGTCTAACCCAACGGTATATGGTAATGAATTATATTTCAATTAGATACTAATACAGATGTCCTTAAGCTACCACTTCAAGACGTTTAGAAATTCGATAACTAAGGGGCTGAATGAATGTGAAGTGTATTTTTAGTTATTCTTTCATATTTGTTGAACCAATTAAAATATTAAAGTACTCTACGCTTCACAATGGAGTATACGTAATTGCCCTAAATATAATTTTAGGATATTTTAAAAATGTGATTCCAAAGAGGTAACAATGTCAAATGTATTTTCAATACATAATCTATGTATATTGACCCCATTGAACTTTAAGACATTGACGGATTTTGGCTTTAGAATGGTGCTTACTTATATACTTGAAGTAAATAAGTGAAGTGAAGAGATTTTGTCAGCGCGTAACATATAGGTTTCTAGCATTGGTGAAGTATGGCATTATGCGAGTATGGAGCAGCGCTGGAATTGGGAGAGTTGGTGGAAGGGGAGATCCCCAGAAAGCGGCTGACCAGCGGTTTTGTCTGGCATAATTCCCACTTGCGAAAATCTGAGGACAGACCCCCGCCGGGAATCAACCTGGATCGCCTTGGTGAGAGGCGATAGGTCTAACCCCTCGATCACAGCAGTCCCACTTGAATACCTGAAAAGCAATATATTGATTTTTTTTGTCATTCGATACCTAAGCAGTTGAAAAGTGATGAAACTGGCTGAAATTCTTTTTTCAGTGAACCGTCAATATATCTCGAACCAAACAAGCTATTGCAACAGTTTCCACTGCAATGTGACAGCCATAAGATAACCTTAACTGACATTAAAGTTTTCTCTTTATCCAAAATTTGGCCCCTAAGGTGGCGAATAGATATGGAATGTGATTAAGATAAATCCTCGATCGCCATCGAACCCGTCGAGAATTATAGTTGATTTTCGCTTCATGATAATGTCCGTAAAATATATTAGGACTCTTTAAAATTAGAACTCTCATGACTTTGAAAGTATGAAAAAATGTTTTTAAAATGAATTGTTGATTTATGTTTGACTCAGTGGGTTATCGTAATGATTTTCAGCTTAATAGGCTACTTAGACAGGTTTAACATGTGATGATAAGATATTTTGAAATTTGTCACTAAAGGGGCGAAAAGGTGTAAAATTGGTTTTGGTTAGCCTATGATATCTACATAACCAGTTAAGATATTAATGTGTTATTTGCTGTAGAATGATGATTACGTAATAATTATGTCAGGTTTTATACTAATAAAATATCTCTCACTCACCAGGGGAAAAAATGTTTTCGTAAACCTTTCAAAGCAGACATTCGAAAAAGCAAGTACGACGTCCGAGAACGGATATAACATTCTGCGAATATATCGTTACGAATTTTTGTACAACCTCTATGTACCCAGATAATTATTATATTTTTAACTAGCTGTCTCTTTGCAGCTTCGCCCGCGTGTAGTATAGAAAAGAGTAACTAACTTTTAATTACGTATTAATTAATGGTAATACTATATTCTCTGTATATCTTTAAAACAACAAATACAAACAGCTTTATCCAGTCCACTTCGCTGAACATCTTTGTTTAAATTCAACTTTATTTATATATAAAATAGCTGCCATGCTGTGGCATGGCCCGTGTGAAATTATGCAATGTAAACAGTAACTCTGGATAAAATATGCGATGAAGGAATTAAACAGCTAGCGTACTCACTAACAGTGAACTAAAAATTGTCTTAGCTCAGTGTAAAGAGCGCGCGCAATATGCTCGTGTGATATAGTAATTTCCATCGCAAAGTCTTGCACTGGATACGAACCCGTAACCCCACACCTCCCACACCTCAAACTTTATACAATACCTGAGTGAATGTTAAAGGCAAGCTGTGATAATTATTTCGTATGTACAGGCTACAGTCCAAAGAGGTTTTATTTATGAGTAAGTTGGCAAAAAGAAACAACTGTACAACTGTTGAATTATTTCTCCATGATCATTCTGTTTTATCGGGAGACTAATATTTTACTGCTTTTCACATCCTTAATTTTTGAATTTCATACAATCCTGAATTTTATTTGTAGATACTTACATAAACTTCATTATTATCAAAATATCATCTCCATATCTTAACGGGTATAGGCGGCACAGGTGATTATTTGAAAACACATTTTAATTTTTTAACAGCTTTCAAGGACGAATTTCGAAAAATCGTGAAATACCTTTTTTGATATTTCCGTAAGATTTATTTTAAAACAAAAACCATTCCACTGGTTTAGGAGATAAAGTGGAATTAATTAAAAACACGTTTTAATTTTTGAAGAGCTTTAAAGGACGAATTTTGAAAAAATCTAATATTACTATTTAGGTATTTACATACTTAAGCATAATTTTAAAGAAAAAAAATCACCTTACTATCTGAAATGGTTTAGGAGAAATCACGGATTAATGAAAAACACATTTTACGACTTTTCACCCCCTTAAATTTCGAATTTCGCAGAATAGAAAAATCCCCAAATACGCATTTGTTTGGGTAATATTTTGAAGTTAAAAATTTTTGATAGTTTTCCCGGTTAATTAGATATCAGTGATTCTTTGAAAACACATTTCACCCCTTTCACCCCATTAATTATCGAATTTCGAAAAATCCATTCTTAGTGGGTGCCTTAGGGGCAAGGGAAGCTTCCCTCAAAATTTCATGGTTCTAAGTCCAGCGGTTTGGGCTGTGCGTTGATGAGTGAGTGAGTGAGTGTGGCAGTCAGGACACTTAATTTTATATGTTAAGATGACATTTCGACGTTACGTATTGAGTGTACAGCCACAGCCATTGGTGGCTTTGCTAGAAGGAAATCAGTCACAATACCACTTATACTACTTACCCATTCGAATACAGTCTCATATTCAAGGTCTGTTTTGCTGTGACTATTATTAAGGCCCAGGGTATTTATTAAGAGCAGCAGGGATAGATTTAGGACAGTCTTTCACATGGACAATTACAGCTACTTAGCCTGCTGCACAGTAAGTTCAACCTGCAGCTTAGATATACTAACACTTGATGGCCGAACTACCAGTCTGGTGTTCAAAGAATTCCTTCAGCAGAAGAAACTGTTAGTTTTTTCGAGAAATACACGTGGGCAATGTCATGGACACACAGCTAGTGTGTTTGTGTGTGTATGTATATGTATACATTTCTGCATATATATATAGGGAGAGAAAAAGCGTGTGTTGCAAAATATATGGCTCATACATAATGCAATAACTTTGCTGTCCTAGGCACAGCCAGGTTCGATTGCATGGAGGGCTTAGACAATTAAATAAACGAATTAAAATAAATTTGTTAATTAATTAATATCTCTATAAAATATTCAATATTTCACATAAAACACTTGCGATTCAATATTTAAAGATATTATTTACAAGTATTCCCCTTAAATGACTATATTACCACTCTACAGTAACTGTCTCACTCTTAAATCAGTCCTCCGATTTAATCAGTCACTTTATGGAAATGTCTCGCAATGTACAGCTACTATAGGTCATGTTCGTTTGCTCTCGCACTCACTCACACCCGTCAAACAGTCCCACCGTCGTACACACTTGCCGCACAATCTCTCCTTGATCCGCCGGTCTAGCCTCGTGCCTCGCTGCCAAATTCGTCGCGTACACACGCAGACAAAACGCCACAATCACTCTGCCATTGCTCGCAATAGGTATGTATTTATAGTCGCCGGCGACAACCTGACCATTCTCATGGCTCGCTGACAATGCTGTTTGACTGGAGCCGAAATTTCCAGGTGTTGCGGTAACATGCAGTCACATCCGAGCCGAGTGCCTGTCAAGGATGATTGATAGGTGCTCATCCATTCAAAAGGTGCGTGATGTCAACTAGGTACGAGCAGCCTGCGTAGACAGGGACGCGAAGACTGAGGAGGAGGAGGAGGGGTGCAGTTCACCCCCTAGTCGCAGGAGCTGTAGAAAGCAAGCAGGGGAGATGGATGTGGCATGGCTCATCAGGTCGCTTAGCACAATTGTATCGCGAGCGCTGACTCGTTATAATAATATATACATTTTGTCTCGAGGTTCAAATCGAAATATTATAACAAAGGCAACAAATTTGACGATTTATTTTCACGTTAAAATGCGAAGTGGAATACAGGCGTAGCCGTCATGGTGGCGTCACAGTGTTGCGGCAGAAGCGACATGAAGTGCGAGAGACGAAAAACATATTATAGTCAGCCAATCAGTATTGTGGCTTCTGTGACACCGTGTCATGCCTCGACGCTGATTGGCTGACTATATTTTGTTTTTCTTTTCGCGCACTTCGCGTCGCTTCTGTCGCGCCATTGTGACTCCACCAGGACACTCGCGTTTGCGGCGTTTGTCACGCGACACAGCAATTAACGCTTATTATGTTCTTGCGTTCTGAGTCTGTAGTTTCATAAACGTTCGACGTAATTAGCCAGCGCGACACGGTCCTTTTCTAATACGCTAGGAACTCGACATGATTATTTTATCTACCGCTATTGAAAGACACTAGTCCAGGTGGGGTATATCTGAGTATAGCAGGAGCTATAGGTAAGACGTGCTGTATCTACGGGATGTTCTTGAAAGTATGTTACAAATTTTTATAGATGAATCCTTGTAAAAACTGACGTGAAGTTATATAATGCAAGTTTTTGGTTGGCGAAAATCTTTAGGGACCCTTGGGAGGGGGAGGGGGTCTACCAGCAAAAATTGTATTGTTTTAGTAATTTTTATTTTTGCACGAGATATGGTTTGTTTAATATAGGTATATTATCAATATTTGTCACTGTAATTAAAATTTTCTAGCTTGCATAGTTTTTGTATAATGGCGTGCCAAAGACAAAAATTTGCGTAACATGTTTTTATACAAGAAACGAAAACCAACTCACTTGCAGGAATTAAATAATTCATACTTAAGAACAGAACCACGTATTACATTTAGACGTGTATAAAAAGCCACATTGAAAATATTTAGTACTTTAAAAAAATTTCCGAATTAAAAATATTAATTACCAAATTTCTCCAATTTTTTTTAAAAAATACGTAACATTTCTGTGCAGTGTTTTTGCACACGTCTTGACGTAACCCACGACACCGTTTTTGAGTGTAAATTATTTCATTTCTGACATCAGTTGGTTTAAGTTTCTTATATAAAACAATTTTAAGCAAATTTGGGCTTTAATATGCCAATACACAAAAACTATGAAATATAGAAATTTTTATCACTGTAAAAGGTAGTCACAGTGTATGTCTACAAAACAAAACATACCTCATACAAATATAACAGTTATTAAATATTTAAAGTTTTGCATGAATTCTCCAATTATGGGTGAGATTCGCGGTTGAAAATTCACATTGAAAACAAACTTTTGTTAAAATACTGTAACGATGAGTAAGGATAGGTAAATAATGACATTCCGGGTATGATTCAACAATAACAACAAGTATTACTTCCGTGAAACAAATTGTTTGGGATACTGTTCACCGTCATTGGTAATGTGGTTGCTTAAACCTGCTGTGTATCGCGTGTTGCCTACCTGTGAGGCCTCACATTTTCTACGTCCATGTTCACCAAAACAGCTCCTTTGCAGGTGTCGCAACAAGGCGATCTTTTATATTCATTGAGTCTCCTGCTATCAACTGTGTCATTAGCAAAAATACAACGGTAGTGATGCAAAAATAGGCTTGACTACTCCTATTATCGCCTGAAGGTGAAAACTACGAGAAACACGTTTTTCACAGATTGCAGATCTTGTTATTATATTGCACCCGGAAATTCGGAAATTATTCATCGTAACTTTTGGTTATTTTAACGAATTTTGGTTTTCAATGAAAATTTTCGATCGCCAATATCTGCCAAAGAATTGTTAAGATTTCATGATACAGTCTTACCTCATTCTTACAAGGAATTATCTTCAAAGTTGGTAACACTCGAGAACAACCGGTAAAATGGAAATAATACTGCGGTTTTTAAGTATATCTGATCTCGTCCCTAATTCCACGTGTTTCCTCCACGACCACATACTTAAGTATATACCTACCCTAGTTTTGTAGAGCTGTTCCCTTCTAGTTCTGAAGAAATATATTTTCTCTCTAGCGGGTTTATTAATTTATACCGTTGATCCCATACGGAGTTGACACTCCACCGTGTAGCTAGAGTCACATTACCATTAATATTGTCACTGAAAACATTTATCACATACGTAAGAAAGTTAAAAATACTAGCTTCAAATTTAAAACGTACGATTGTCAAGTAGAATTAAAGGGCAAACAATAGATACATTATAAAGACAAAACCGAAGGCTTCAGGAAATTAGCATTACACTTTCCAACTCTTATCAGAATTCAGATAAACTCAGTGAATAAATATGGTTGACCTCACCTTGCAATCATCGCTGCGTGGTTCCTGTTCAATTTGCTGGTTGTAGTTTATCTGTATATAACTTGTTAATATTTGGCACATTCCACAATTAAACTGTTTTCATAAACACTGAAGTCACTTTTCAGAAGTCGGTTTTAGCTAATTAATCAATCACACACATAATATTTAACAAAATAAAGCGATTATATTAAATTTGAACAGATCCGTAGTAATAAATCTGTACAAAAAAAACTGACAGAAATAGAGTTAAGACATTTTTTTATTTTATATTTAGACAAAAACTAATACAGCATATTTATTTGACGGATTACCATAAATATACTGTCAATTTGTAGTCATTAATCTCAATTCACTCTCCTGAAGGTATTCAAATATTCAGAATACAAATGCATTATGTAAACATTTAGTTAATATGTACTGGCGGCATATATAACAGGAATTACAGAAACAACAAAATAAATAAAAATATCAGCACAAAATTGTAATAATGATACATTTGCATTATGTCCAATTGATCGCCAGTAATATCTAACAGTAAGCATATATTTATGTAAGGATTATTACTAGTCTTGTAACTTACAACAAAACTGCCAACATGTCTGATTTACAATCACAACTTGCGTTAATATGAGTGACAGAAAAAAAATGAAAATTCACCCTTCACCGTGTAATTGCAACTATCTAAAAAACCAACAGCATAAATAACTCTTGGTTACCAACATATCCTCTAATATTTGTTTAATTTTATGTCTCTTTAACAGCCTGTGGTATTTGTTTCAGATGATACGTGACATGAGACGAATACCTATCCCGTTGGCAGCATTGTTCCTTGTGTGTTTACGTGAAGCTAACACTATACATGCAAATCACGAGGATGACAAAGTACAACAATTCGTCAAGGACACGATGGATATGATAGACTACCATGTGAGAGATGACGTAAAGAATATTGTCCTCTTTATAGATGACAGCCCAGGATACGTGGAAGATTACTTCACCTTCTCGCTACATTCAAGGTCAACAAGGCCAGTTTACGTCCTCAGTAAGAATACTGATGGGACTGTTGAAATGACTCAACAAAGTGCAGTGTTTGTTGTCTTGTCTGAAAGAGCTGATTTAAATGTATTTATGAATCATTTGGCACAAGCACTGAAGCTTCCTTTATGGACTCCTTGGTCTCCAGTTATATGTATCGACGCTAATTTGACAGAGAGTCACACAGACATTACATATACTCTCATGAAAAAAAGTTGGACAAAATACGAGGTTTTAAATTTGTTAGTAATAATTGTTTATGGTAGCAAAACTGAAACAGGAAATACTCTTGTTGTTAAAAGATTCATTCCTTTTACTAAGAAAGGAAAAGCAGTAAATGTGACCGCCACTAACAAATTGTACTACGATAAACGTCACAGCAATGCTCGAGGATACCCCGTGAAATGCGCTGCGTTCAATTTCCCTCCGTTTTCGTACACTGTTTCTGGAGAAAATGGAGATAAGCGGTTAGGTGGCCTATTTGGCAATATTATTGAAACCATTTGTTATATAATAAATTTAACGGTGACAACTGACTCCCATTTTACCGCAGATAAATCTGGATGGTTACTTCCCGACTCTTTTGCCGATACGACAGACATTACCTTTCCGTTTGCTGCTCTCGACACTAATACCTTGAAAAATTCCACTTACCCGTTCAGAATAGAGAAGTTAATAATAATAGTTCCTAAAGCTCTGCAGATGCCGCTGTGGATGAGCGCGGTGTTGCCATTTAATTACCTTCTGTGGGTTTTTTATCTGTTGTGTTTTATATTTATACTTTGTGTAGGAAAGTTAGTCTCACTATTCACCAGACGATATTCTAGAGACTTATTAAGTTGTTTGGAAATATTCAGACTGTTTTATCTTGGTTATGCTGACAGACATATCACATCTGCTTGGCTCAGACTGTACATTCTCTCTATCATGATCTTGAACATAATTCTAAGTAATGCCTACACAGGATCGTTCACTAGTTATCTCACAGTACCGCAGTACTACGCCGATATTAACACTCTGGACGACATTGAAAATCACAATTTAATTGTTGCTTTACCTTACCAGTTTGGAAATAACATCACGTTTGACTTTACTCCTATAATTTCTCAGGCTGACTTTGACGACAAAATTACCAAAATTATGTTGAATCGCTTGGTTTTAGTGGAATCGTTAGACACTGCATTACATACTGCTATAACTCACAGAAATATCTGTGTAATGTATGTTTCCACAGGAGCGATGTGCGAAATCAACAAGCCTGAATATATGGCAGACAAACGACCTTTGCTCCACATAATAGAGCAGAGTATCTTTTCTCTATACTGTGTGACCCAGTTTCGTGATAGCTTCCCTTTCAAAGAAATAGCAAATAAATATTTACAGTCATTGTACGAGGGTGGTATTGTTAGTAAATTAGTAGATAGAGAATTGGATACTGGTTTAGGAATTACAGATAGCAATACAAATCATGTTTTCTCCTTAAGTATTAAACATCTGCAAAGTTTTTTCTACTTGCTTATTTTTGGTTATATATTTAGTGCAATAGCTATTGGAAGAGAATTAATTCGTATGAACACCTGAATCATAAATGGATGGAGAAAATTATTTTTTCCGTTTTGTCGTTACAAAATGTTGCAGGTTTCATATCTCAAGACCAGAAACCAGGAACATAGCAACAACTGTGAACGTCTGTAACAAATAATTACATATTACTAGCGATCCCAGACTTTCGCGACTAAACTTCAACAACCTATATGTATAGACATTGTTTCATGACAGACTAGAATACATTGCCAGTACATATAATGGAGTACAATATGTGATTTCATCGCTCACCAATCATTATCTGTTGTGATTTTAGTAGTTTACTACTTTGCATGTGATTGGTCACACTACCGCTACAATGCCGGACATTGTAGGACTGTGGATTATATTTACGTCGAGATTGCGAACAACAGCTTGCAGTCTAGTCTGTTGTCAGAAATTAACGCGATATGTGCAAGTCTCTAAACACATTCATTCAGATTGTTGTATACTGTAATATTGAAAATATAACGAGAACGTATAATACTAGGTGTATGATTTAGGAAGTGCTCTTGAAGTCTTTAGGAAGACTGAATAACTTACTTTCAGTTATATAAGCAGTGCGTATAGCTCGCGTAGTTTTATAAGTTTGTTTGATTGTGACGTAACTGTTCAATATACAGTATATTTTATAGGATGCATCTCTTGTGTTGCCCACTGATAGGTTGTCAAGCATTCATCAGTGTTTGTGTTCAAGGTTAATGCACCTTTAATACGCATTTCATGGTAAATATTTTAACCAAGCGGTGAAGTACATTTTTAATTATAGACGTAAAAGTTTTATGAATGTAATAAATAGCCAGATGTATGTTCAGTGTTTAAAATCAGTATCAGTAATAATATATCAGAAAGTAGTTTACTTGTACCATAAGAGTGTATGTGTGGTTAATTCGTTCATTTAAACGCACAAGGTAACATGAGCTTGTTAGACTATGTCTTGACTCGATAGAAAAAGTGTTCTTAACTTCAGTGCGATTAGAGAAAATAGTGATTGTTAAAAATTTTTTCAACTGGTCTCTTAATACAATTATAGAGTTGAGAATCAAAATAAGCTATGAGTAAAATTAGGCAAAATTAGTTTTCATACATAAAAAAATATTTTGTATTCTGGTGCCAGTGCATCGCTCTTTGATAAAATCATTTCTCCAACAATTTTAATGATTGTCAGAAGACTGCATGTCTGATACGTATGCATGCTCTTGCGATACTGTTTTTTCCTTCATTTTATTTGGAAACGTATTTTCGGAATTACATCCTTAAGATATTCCACTCTACAATTCATATAAAGAAAATCTGTAGAACCTTTTTTTTTAAAAACGGTGTATTACGTTCCTAAATCTATGTAATTATTTGTCAAGAAAATATTAGACTACGTAGTAAAACACAATTTTTCGATATCAGCACTCGTTTATGATTTTAAAAATAAATATCATTCAAGCAGAAGAATTCATGAATCATGGTCTTAACGGTTGTTATGCTGCCTATTGTTGGTTGTCAGTAATAAATATTGTAAACACAACACTCCCAGATATTGTTGTTACAAGCTCAACATGTTATCATATTTGCACTCGTAAGTAGTTAAGTATGAGATATATGTCTAGTAGTTTAAGCAATATTTATTTCATCCCAATGGCAGGGGTAATGAGAAGTGGCATAGACTTTACAAAGACCCAGCAAAGTTCGAAAACCTATCTGAACCGTTGCCACGCTCGTAATAGAACGTTTGTCCAGTCTAAAAGAGAGCAGATATTGTAAATCCCTCTTACAGTTTTTTGAAATTATTTAGTACAATTTAGCTTATCTTTTTAGAATAAAACTAACCGATGTTAGATAGTTTACTAATCAACGTAAATGTCGTTAATTTGATAAATTTTTAAAATCAGTGTTTTTCGTCTTGAAGAATCTGAGAAAACAATAAAAAAATATATACGAAACTCTGAGATAGGTTTATGACATCTGCATTATTTTTGGTAAAAAAAAATTGCAAAAGTTGTGGCTCTGGGGTCTAGGCTGGTTATCATTTACCATATTTATTTTTTACCATTCTGAGAATAAATACGTGAAATTTGCAGTTAAAGTAGAATTTTTTTAACCTTGCAATACAGTAGGCCCTACAGGTATTACGATTAAATTTTATTAGTTATTGTAGAATTACGTCACAATCAGTTCAACATATTACGGATGTCAATAATTGCTAGACTCTTACCGTTCAAATTATACACAAACTAGTTAATTGGCGTGCCGTAGTGCGACTGTGGCAAGCAAAATTTCTATAATAGTAGCAAATATATTTTTCTTCACAGTATTAAAAAAAAGCAAAAATTATTTGATAATGTGTATGTAATCTGAGTAATGTTGGCACCCGTTGTTCACTGGTTTCCAAACTACACGGTTTTGTGTTTTTTATGTTTGTAACAATTTTTTCCCAACAAGTTGCACATAATTGAATAAATATGCTTTGTAAAGTATATTACAGAAATAAAGAAAACTGTTGAAAAAAATTATTACATCTCGTTATGATTTAATCAAATTCAGGATTTTATCCGAAAAACAACAAACATTAGGTTTTATGGAAGAAGTTTTTCGAAATCTTGAGCCTGCGTGAACTTATTTTATTTTGTTTATGTATATTCACAAACAAATCACTTTATCAAGTAGGATTTCATCTGGAGCTATGCAAAATCTAACGTTTTTTACTGTTTGTTTTTATTATAATATAAATTAACAACTGAAGCTAAAACACATAAGGATGTTCTGTACATGTCTTAGCAGGAAAGTCAGAAACCTTTCTACCTAATGTTCCCAGTATAGTGTTCGTTTGTTGCCGGTCTGCGAATCTTTTGGAAAGAAATTCTTGTGTTTTCAGTGTCGCGTATAAATACGGTGCTCACAAAGTGCAGCTGTGGATCAATTTTTTTTTCATTGTTATTTGTTGTTTATTCTTGAACTTTTTAAAATACTTTTACTTGACTAAAATCTTACATCATTTAATTAGTTAGAAGCCAATTCATTTCCTGTAAATAGCATCAGAAATTCAAAGCATTACTGCGGTATTTAGTTTAAATTAGTTCTTCAGCTGGTGGAAATATTATGAAGAATTTTGAAATAATCAGAGAAGTGGGACAACTTGACAGGTAAGAATATTCTAAGAAACAAAAATGTTATGTGTTTTTATAGCTTTTCACAAATAACCGGTGACATCTGTCAGTTTTACTAAGTTTGTTAGTTTTTGTAGAGTGAATATACCCGTAACATACACATTTTGACTTCGGCATGTCTTTACGGGAATATTACGCAAGCTAAACCATTTTCATAAGATGACAACAATAGGCCCTTGTAACGTCAAAGATAACACAATTTTGTATAAAATTAAACAATTTTATATCAGAAATATGAAACTGCACTGAACTTTGCTACAAACTTTACACTAATGAAATTATATGGTCAAGCTTAAGGCCTGAACGAGAGCAGATATAGGAAATCTGTTCGGTAGTTTTGTTTAAATTCGTCTTCACCATGTTGGCTGATTTTATCAAAGTAGTAAATACCAAGGTTTTAGTTAATTACGTTTTTTACGAAATAGTGTTAAATGAATTTTTTATGTTATGTTTTTACAACAATTGCTAACAAATTTTAACAATATATTGTAAGCACAAACTTCCACAATCTAACCAAAGACATTTGTTTTAACATTGTAAGGTAAGCTGATCGCTGCTTGGACAGCAAGAGTAGCCAGAATGTGGCTTGCCTAAGGGGGGGGGGGGGACTATGACACATCTTAATTCATTTTGAAATCATGGGAATAAAAAAAATTAAAGATTTGTTGCGAGTTACAATGTGCATCCTTTTGTCATTGCATTGTTGGTAAATCTGCAGAATATTTTCTTATATGACCGTGGGCTATTTTTGCATCAATCAAGATGTTAAAAGTCAAGTACAGCTGTGTGGAAAATCATTTTTATACTAGCCTAGGAATCTGTTTTAATGAACTTTATGATTAAAAATTAATCCTTTACAAGTAAATAATATGTAACACAACTTCCTAATTTTTGCCAGTTAATTCAAACAAAAATGAATACATATAAGTCGTAACTTAAAAACCAATATGTTGATCACTCAGTCATCACCACATTTAAACACTTAATTGTAAGCAAATATACGTAGTGGTTAGTAAAAAGTTTATTTCTACGAATCTTTAAATTTTTGTGCAGCACTTCTATTTTCAGGCACAAAATGTTACATAGTACATATGACCAACTTAGCCAAAAGAAAATAATAATGCACTAGGGATTTTGATGTTTTAACCTACATAAAGAACATTTTTGCGATTATTGTCCAGCTATGTATCCCAATATTTACAAAAATATTTTCGTATATCAAAAGGGAATATTTTATGAATGTGGTTTACTTCGTAGTTGACATTACACAACGTATTATATTATTTTAATATTTAACTGTATTCATATGTAAAAAAATTATTTTATTACAGAACATTTATTTAGAGATGAGGACAATGTATGTGAATTTATGGAATTTGTTACATATATTTAATTTAATTAATTGCCTGGTGTCATTACTATTATAATTGTTACAAACTCTCTAATCAGTATGTTGACTATACATACATTTATTAACATAACATTTAATTTTATTCTATTGTGAGTACATTTTGGTATACGTTTCTGAGGGGATTTTCTTTAGAAAGGATGCTACTATGTTGCTAAAACAAATTATTTGTTTAAAATAAAAATGCGAATTACAAACAAATGGAGATACATTATTCTGCTGATATCCTATTTTTAAATAATCATATTGATAGTCCAGTGTCAAAATTTTGTTGAAAAAAAATATACAACTTTTGTCTTTGCTATCGTCGTCGGCATCTTTGAGAAATTACAATAAATAAATAATCTTGAAATGGTGCTTATTTATTAACTAGGGAGGCTATTTAAGGTGACTTAATAATATTTTTGGGAGAAAGGTTTCTTTCATATAGACCACTAAGTTGTGAAGGTTAATTTTACCTTACGTATTTGGAAATGGTGTGGCCACCTAGTAAAATGAACAGGAAAGAATGAGGTGTAAATTTGTATCCATGTGTTTGTTTTCCTTACAGGCTATGAGTTATTCTGCACAGATAAAATTTAGAGAAGTACACATATGCCTTATAAGGTTATCAAATTTTATAGTAAATGAAATGTTATTTGTCTAAATTATTAAAACATTTCTTTTGAAGGATGTGATAATAAAAATAATTTTCAACCAAAAAATTTGCCGACTTGTTTCTACCAGACAATTTGATGTTTTTATCTGTTCCCTATTCTAAGACATTGTGCATTCTGTATTTACAATTTATTATATGTACATTTTGTTTCAGAGGTTGTAAAAATTTATGAAAATATGCTACTATACACTATTAATCTCTATACATATAAGTGCTCACTGCCTGACAGACATATCAAGCCTTAGCCCAAACCGCTAGATATAGAAAAGTGAAATGTTTTGTGTGAGCTCCCCTCAGCATGTAGGTATGAGACAAGCGTAAAAAGATATTTTAGAAATTCGTCCCCCGAACGGGAAATAGGGGTAAAATATGTTTTCTATGAATTGTCGATATAGTGCGATGCCATCATATCGTGGAGATTTTAACTTAATTAGGACTCTCATAAAAATTCATATTAGCCATCCATAAATATCTGTCATACATAATCCATGTGTTATATTTGTAATATAATTAATGGCTTTGGCACAAATGATTTTTGTAGCTTAAGCAAGCCATATTAGGCACAGGTACCTTATATTAGGACTCTTTAAAAATTAGAACTCTTGGGGCTTTGAAGGTATGAAAAATGTTTTTAAAATGAATAGTTGATTTAAGTTTGACTCAATGGGTTATCGTAGTGATTTTCAGCTTAATTGGCTACTTAGACAGGGTTAACATGTGATGGTAAGATTTTTTGAAATTTGTCACTAAAGGGGTGAAAAGGTGTAAAGTTTGTTTTTGGTTAGCATATGTTATCTGCATAACCAGTTGAGATATTGATGTTTTATTTGCTGCAGAGTGATCATTACGTAATAATTATGTTGGGTTTTATACTGATAAAAGATTTCTCAATTTCCAAGGGTCAAAACTGTTTTTGTAAACCTTTCAAAGCAGACATTCGAAAAACAAGTACGACATCCGATATATAATTTATATGTGAGTTAACATTCTGCGATTACATCGTTACGAGCTGTTGTAAAACCTCTATGTGCCTACAGAATTATTATTTTTTAATTATTTTTAATGACAATTCAACGTTACGTATTAAGGGCGCGGCCTACCGCAATTTTCATCATCATTATTTTATTTTTTATTTGTACCAGATATTTTTTTCTTGTTTTAGACACAAAGTGGGACTAAATTTTGCACTTATGAAATTTTTTTATCTCTCATAGTTTTCGCGTAATGGCTTGTTAAAGTCATATTTTGAATGTTTCCGTTTTAACGACTACACTAAAACCAACTGATATACCAAACTCAAAAAAATCACAGTGGATAAAAACATTGCTTGCTACAATGACATGCTCATGAAATTAAAGAATAAAATTATTTGTGCTTAAAAAAATTATTGAACTTTTTAAATTTTTATTTTCAGTTTCAGCATTTTTTTAAAACTCAAATAAAATTTTATTCTTTAATTTTATGAGCATGTCACTGTAGCCTGCAATGACTTTATCCACTGTGATTTTTTTTTTTTGAGTTTGGTATATCAGTTGGTTTTAGTGTAGTCGTTAAAACGGAAACATGCAAAATATGACTTTAGCAAGCCATTACGCAAAAACTATGAGGGATAAAAAAAATTTCATAAGAGCCAAATTTAGTCAAATTTTGTGTCTAAATTAAGAAAAAAAATATCTGGTATAAATAAAAAATAAAACAATGGTGATGAAAATTGCGGCAGACCGCGCCCTCAATGGCACTGCCACAGCCATTGGGGGCTGTGCTAGAAGAAAATCGGTGATTTTACCACATATACTATTTATATCATTAGAATACAGTCTCATATTCAATATATGACCATAAATAACGCCCAAGGCTGTTGTTATGAGCAGCAGGGATAGACATAGGTCAGTTTTTAATATGGGCAAACACAGCTACTTAGCCTGCTGCAGAGTAAACTCAACCTGCAGCTTAGTTATCCTAACGCTTGATGGCCGAACTACTAATCTTGAGCTCCAAGAAGTCCTTCTGCAGAAGTAACTATTAGTTTTTTCGAGAAATAAACGTGGGCAATGCCGTGGGCACACAGCTAGTGGGTTTATGTGTGTGTATGAATATGTGTGTTACAAAATGTATGGCTCATACATAATGTAATAACTTTGCTGTCCTAGACACAGCCATGTTCGATTGGATGGAGGGCTTAGATAATTAAATAAATGAATTAAATAAAATTTCTTAATTGATTACTATCACTATAAAACATACAAACATTGCATACATTACACATACAACACTTCTGATTCACACTATTCAGATCACTGGTATTCTCGCTACAAGCTTAAATTACCACTCTATAATAAATGCGTCACGTGAGACGAAAAACGATAGATAGTCAGCCAATCAGCATTCAGTCTTCTGTGACACCGCGTCTGCCTCGACGCTGACCGGCTATCTTTTGTTTTTCGCCTCGCGCACTTCGCGTCGCTTCTGTCGCGCCATTGTGACTCCACCATGACTTTCGTGTCTCCTGCGTTTGCACGCGACACAGCATTTAACACCTATTATGTTCTCGCGTTCTGAGTCTGTGGTTTCATAAACGTTCGACGTAATTAGCCAGCGCGACACGGTCTTTTTCTAATACGCTAGGAACTCGACATGATTATTTTATCTACTGCTATTGAAAGTCACTAGTCCAGGTGGGGTATATCTGAGTACAGCAGGAGCTATAGGTAAGACGTGCTGTATCTACGGGATGTTCTTGAAAGTATGTTACAAACATTTCTTCATGAATCTTTGTAAAAAAAACCGAAGTGGAGTTACATAATGCAAGTTTTTGGCTGACGAAAATTTTAGGGGAGGTGGGGTGCTACCTGCAAAATTTTATTGTTTGAATAATTTTTATTTTTGTACGAGATATGGTTTGTTTGATTGACATATATTATCAATATTTGTCACAGTAATTAAAAAATTCTAGCTTTTATAGTTTTTGTATAGTGGCGTTCTAAAGCCAAAATTTGCATAACATGTTTTTATACAAGAAACGAAACCAACTCACTTACAGGAATTAAATAATTCGTACTGAAGAACAGTCCCACGCACTACGTTTGGACATGTATAAAAGGCCGCATTGAAATTATTTTGTATTTTTAAAAAATCTTTGAATTAAAAATATAAAATTACCAACATTCTGACAATTATTTTTATATACGAAACACTTCTGTAAAATTTTTTGGTACAAGTCTTAACATAACCCACGATACCATTTTTCATTGTAAATTATTTCATTTCTGTACGTAAGTTGGTTTTCGTTTCTTGTATAAAACAATTTTAAGCAAAGTTTGACTTTAATAGGCCACTATACAATTACTATGAATATGAAAGCTAGAAAATTTTTATCACTGCAAAAAGTAGTCACGGTGTATGTCTACAAAACAAACTATATCTCATGCAAATATTTTGCATGAACTCCCCACTTAAGAGAGAAATTCGCGATTGAAAATCCACATTGAAAACAAACTTTTGTTAAAATACTGTAACCATAAGTAAGGAGAGATAAATAATCACATCCCGGGTGACATTCAATAATAACAAGAATTTCATCTATGAAACAAATGGTTTTTTCTACCTTTCACCTTCATTGAGTAATGGGGTTGTTTAAATTTGCTGTGTATCGCGAGTTGCCTACCTGTGAGGCCTCACATTTTCTACGTTCATGTTCACGAAAACAGCTCCATTGCAGGAGTTGGGACCAGGTGACCTTTTATGTCCGTTGGGGTCTTCTGCTATCAACCGTGTCATTAGCAAAAAAAAAAAAAAAATGGCAAAAATGTATGCACAACAGGTTTGACCACTTTTATTATCTACTGAAGGTGAAAACTATTAGAAACAAGTTTTTCACAGATTGCAGATCTTGTTATTATTTGCACTCGGAAATTCAAAACTTATTCTTTTAACTTTTGGTTATTTTAACAAATTTCTTTTGTTTTTAATGAAAACTTTCAAAAGCCAATATCCCCCAGAATTGCTAAAACTTTCATTGTATAATTTTACCTCATTTTCACAGGGAATTATCTTACAAAGTTGGTAACACTCGTGAACAGCCGGTATAATGGAGCTGATACTGCGGTTGTTAGTACATCTGATCTCGTCCCTAATTCCACGTGTTTCCTCCACGCCCACGTACTTAAGTATATACCTTCCCTAGTTTGTAGTGATGCTTCGTTCTTGTCCTGAAGAAATATATTCTCTCTCTCTGGCTGGTTTATTCACTTATACTGTCGATCCCATACGGAGTTGACACTCCACCCTGTAGCACAAGCCATTACATTTAATGTTGAACTCTTTACAGAATTAAGATAATCTCTGTGAGTAAATATGATTCACGGCGTGATTCCTGTTCAATTTGCTGCCTGTAGTTTAACTTTATATAACTTGTTAATGTTTGGCACATTCCACAATTAAACTTGTTTTCATAACCACTGAAGTCACTGCTGAGAAGTCGGTTTTAGCTAATGAATCAATTGAACACAGCATATTTAACAAAGTAAAGTGATTATATTAAATTGGAACAGCTTCTTAGCGGTAAATATGTACGAAATGACAGAAAGTGAGTTAAGTTATTTCATATTTAGACAATAAAAATTACCATGGACATCGCATCCATGGGGGACGGGTGGGACACCCCCCCCCCAATAATCCGTCTTTTCATTTAGTCTCATGAAATACATACAGGTTGTTTCTTAACTTGTATTACAAACTTTGGAATGTGATTCTTTACCACAAATGAGGTATAGTTTCACAACGAAAATTTTGTCTACTGCAATTTGTGAGACAGGAATTCACACTTGTAAATTTAATTTTAAATGGTATTTCGGCAAAATATTGGAAACGACGAGGAGTTAAAATTTCTACGCTCTACACAATGTTTAGTGTTATTGAGATCTTCAACCCATCAAGAAGTCGCTCCTTAGAAATCTTCCCTTCATGAAAATAACACCTTCTCATTGAGTAGAAATTCTGTGGTGTTGGGTTTTGCAAACATTTCATGTTAATTCTTTGAGCAGTACATAAGAAGAAAGATAAAAGGTCTTCTTTGTGTAAATCGCTAGAATTCACGATTTACAAGAATTAAATCATAGAAATTATCAGATGCTGCAAAGTCATCGATTGCACTCTAATTTCTGGTTTTGATGACATAGTATCGAATTGGCTTAGATGTTTATTTTAAGAAAGGAGTACAAGAAATAATTGTTTGGAAGTGTGCGAGGTAAAATGTTTTCATACACTGTGTCGAAACATGTTTATACAGTATGTACTAGTCTATATCTAAGGGCTTTTTACGGTACAGAATTTATTTGTATGAATATTTTCTACGATTCTTAAAAATTACTGAGATACTGTTGATAAACAATAGAAAAATAAAGTATTATCTACCAAGTTTGCTACCCCATATAGGTTTTCTCAAGAACATTGTTATGGTCACATTTGTAAAGTATTTTTCAATCTTTGCCTTGATATTTTATTTGAAAAAAATTACTCAAAACAAAAAAACTACTGTTTTCTTTATGAGTGTGTGTGTGTTATTAGTATTACTATAGAAGATCTGTAGACGCATAGCTTAATTTTTTTTGTACTAAATGGAGGCTACTTTTTTTGTGAAGTTTATGCTGTGTTAAACTGAAACACAGAAGATTTTATAAATAATTTGAAAGCGTAAAATTGTACATTTTCAGTTTCAACGTCTGCAAGAAAATATTTCTACAGTTTTGTACAGTTTCCAACATTACGCCATTCTTTCACGGCGAGTTATTTCTGTACCATGCAAACGCCAATCGTAATAGAGATTGACCAACTTTAAAACATTTTTTTATAAATGTTTATCTGCTCAAATTCGATTAAATTTTTTCTCAAATTTTTGGCAGGTTTCAAAAGTATATTTTTAAAAATATTACTAGGGTGATCAGATGAGATACTATGATGACAGCGAATACAAGTATTTTTATTAATGTTTTATGTTTGCGTACATGTGTCCAACATTCTTACAACTACTGCAGCATCTGAGTGTAACATTCAGGAATCTCCTGGTTTTTAAATTAACTATTTTGTATGCATGGGGCTTCAAAATTTTTTAACTTTTTTTTTGTAAATCTGTTCACTTAAAATATTGTCCTAAAGAAGAAAATAGCTATTTCGATCAACTACATAATAAGCATATTTTAGGAATGAGAAATGCTTAAATAAACCCATTAACACCTTGGATCTCGAAAATTTCCCAGGGGAGGATCCCTGGACCCCCCGCTTTCTTTTGGGGAAATGTGGTCCTCAACGACTAAATAAATTTCAGTCTCCCCCCCCCCCCAAACTACAGCTTGCGACGCCCATGACTAACACTGCATATTTAATTAACAGATTAGCATAAATATACAGTCAAATAGTATTTAGTCATTCGTCTCAATTCACTCCCCTGTAGGAATTCGAATATTCCGAATGAAAATGCATTACGTAATCATTTGGTTAATACTGGCATATATACCAGGGATAATAGAAACAATAGACTCAATAAAAAAATATTAGCACAAATGTGCAATAATGATAGGCTACATTTGCGTTATGTCCGAATGGCCGTCACTTATTTCTCACAGTAAGCACATGTTTAAGTAAGGATTGTTATCAGTCATGTAGCTTACAGAAAAACTGCCAAAATGTCTGAATAATAATCACAATTTGCGTTAATATGAGTGATAGTAACAAAAAAAATTATGTGTTGCCATTTAATTGCAATTATTTTAAAAACCAACTGCATAAATTACTCTTGGTTGCTAACATATCTTCTAATGTTTGTTTAGTTTTATGTCTCTTTAACATCCTGTCATTATTTGTTCCAGATGATACCTGACATGAGACGAATATTTGTCACGTCGACAGCATTGTTCATTGTGTCTTTACGAGAAGCTAACACTGTTCATGTAAATCACGAGGATAACAAAGTACAAGAGTTCGTCAAGGACACGATGGATATCATAGACCAACATGTTAGAGATGACGTAAGGAACATTATCCTCTTTACAGATGGCAACCCTGGATATGTGGAAGATTACTTCACCTTCTCGCTACATTCAAGGTCAACAAGGCCAGTTTACGTCCTCAGTAAGAATACGGATTGGACTGTTGAAATGCCTCAACAAAGTACAGTGTTTATTGTCCTGTCTGAAAGCGCTGATTTAGATGTATTTATGAATCATTTGTCGCAAGCACTGAAGCATCCTTTATGGACTCCTTGGTCTCCAGTTATATGTATCGACGCTAATTTGACAGAGAGTCACACAGACATCACGTATACCCTCATGAAAAAAAGTTGGACTAAATACGAGATTTTAAATTTGTTAGTAATAATAGTTTTTGGTAGAAAAACTGAAACAGGAAATACTCTTGTTGTTAAAAAATTCATTCCTTTTAATAAGAAAGGAAAAGTAGTAAATGTGACCTCCACTAACAAATTGTACTACGATAAACGTCTCAGCAATGCTCGAGGATACCCCGTGAAGTGCGCTGCGTTCAATTTCCTTCCATTTTCGTACACTGTTTCTGGGGAAAATGGAGATAAGCGGTTAGGTGGCCTAGTTGGCAACATTATAGAAACTATTTGTTATAAAATGAATATAACAGTGACAATAGATTCCCATTTTAATGCAGATAATTCCAGATGGTTGCTGCCCGACTCTTTTGCCGATACGACAGACATTACATTTCCGTTTGCTATTCTCGACACAAATGCTTTGAAGAATTCCACTTATCCGTTCAGAGTAGAGAAGTTAGTATTAATAGTTCCTAAAGCTTTGCAAATGCCGCTGTGGATGAGCGCAGTGTTGCCTTTTAACTACCTTCTGTGGATTTTATATTTGTGTTATTTTCTCTTGCTTCTTTGTGTAGGAAAGTTACTCTCTCATTTCACAAAAGTATATTCAGGTGGCTTACTAAGTTGTTTGGAAATATTCAGACTGTTTTATCTTGGATATTCTGACAGACATTTAACATCTGCTTGGTTCAGACTGTACATTCTCTCTGTCATGATCTTGAACATAATTCTAAGTAATGCCTACACAGGTTCATTAACTAGTTATCTCACAGTACCGCAGTATTACGTTGATATTAACACGCTGGACGACATTGAAAATCACAATTTACTTGTTGCTTTACCTTACCAGTTCGGAACGAACACCACGTTTGACTTCACTCCCATATTTTCTCAGGTTGACTTTGACGACAAAAGTACGAAAATTATTTTGAATCGCTTGGTTCTTGTGGAATCTTTACACATTGCATTACATACTGCTATAACTCACAGAAACATCTGTGCAATGTATTTTTCCACAGGGGCATTGTACGAAATTAACAAGCCGGAATATATGGCAGACAAACGACCTTTGCTCCATATAGTAGAGCAGGGTATCTTTTCTATAAACTACGTGAGCCAGTTACGTGATAACTTCCCTTTCAAAGAAATAGCAAATTATTATTTACAGTCTTTGTGCGAGGGCGGCATTGTTAGTAAATTAATAGATAGAGTAATGGCTACTACTTCAGGAATTACAGATAGCAATACAAATCATGTTTCCCCCTTAAGTATGAAACATCTGCAGAGTTTTTTCTACTTGCTTATTTTTGGTTATGTATTTAGCGCGATAGCAATTGGAAATGAATTAACTCATACGAACACCTAAATTATAAATCGAAGGAAAAATATTTTTCCATTTTATCGTTACAAAGTAATTGTCACCTTATTTTGCTGGCTTCTTAGCTCAAGCCCAGAAATTACGAACATAACATTGTCTGTGAAGCCCTGTAATAAATAATTACATTTTACTAGGGATCCTTATTTTGTGTAAAGACGTTTTATATTTGACCATACCAATGATAATAATGTTGCTGCGAATAATACACGTCCTTGAATTGCAATAAAACGTTAAGACATGTCAGAGTTAAATCTACCCAATTACTGACCATGAAGTAGAGTGCAGATGTGCACACGAGGTAGTGAAGCAAAAAAAACTGATGCAGAAATCTTTTCGCGAAAAAAAAACTGCCTTACCTTTTTATTAAACTTCAACATCTTATAGGTAGAGGCATATGGCAGACTATAATACACTTATCTGTACATATACTGGAGTACTATATGTGACGTCATCGCTCACCAGTCATTATCTGTTGTGATTTTAGTAGATCACTACCTTGCATGTGATTTTGGTCACACTACCGCTACAATGCCGGACATTGTAGGCCTGTGGATTACATTTACGTCGAGATTGTGAACAACAGCTTGCAGTCTAGTCTGTTGTCAGAAATTGACGCGGTATTTGCAAGTGTCTGAACACATGTTTCCCAAATTGTTGTACGGTACTGTAATAATGAAAACATAACGAGTACGTATAATGCTATGTGTATGATTTAGGAAGTGTTCGGGCAGTCTTGAGGAAGTACTGAATAATTTACTTTCAGTTATATAAGCAGTGTGTATATCTCGCGTGTTTATATAAGTTCGTTTGACTGTGTCGTAACGGATAAAAATACAGTATATTTTAAAGTATGCATCTCTTGCGTCGTTCACAGACGGATTGTCAAGCATTCATCTGTGTTTGTGTTCAACGATAATTCACTTTTATTACACAATTGATGGTAAATATCCAAATCAAGCTGTGAAGTACATTTTTAATTATAGACATAAAAGTTTTATGAATGTAATTAATGGTCAGATGTAGGTTCAGTGTTTAAAATCAGTATCAGTAATAATATATCATAAAGTAGTTTACATGTATCATAAGAGAGTATGTATAGTTCATTCGTTTATTATAATTGACAATGTACCATGAGCTTGTTTGACCATTTCGTGTCAAGAGAGAAAAATGTTCTTAATTTTAGAGCGATAAGAGAAAATAGTTATTATTTTAATTTTTTTTCAACAGGTCTTTTAAAACAATTGTAGAGTAGATAATTTAAATAAGCTATGCGTTAAATTAGACAAAATTAGTTTTCATACTTAAAAATAATATTCTGTATTCTGGTGCCAGTGTATTGCTATTTGAATTAAAATGAAATAATATTTCCAACAATTTTTATGTGTGTCAGCATATCGCACGTCTCATACGTCTGCAGGCTCTTGCAATGATGATTTTATTTTATGTTATTTGGAAACATCGTTTTGGCACTTAAGATATTCCACTATACATTCCATTCTACATTTAATCGTCGTTTCACTCTAAGAGATTATAGAATTAAGGCCATAATGTGTCATTTCGTCTGCTTTGAAATCCTAAACGAGAGTACATATCGAAAAACTGTTGCACAGTTCTGTGTATACTATGTTAAATAATTTTTTTACAGCAAGTATCAGTTAATTATGAAACTATCGAAATTATCATTAAAGAACTAACTATATATAATTGTTTGTCTAAAAAATTGTGGACTACAAAGAAAATACAGTTCTTCCTTATCTGCTCTCGTTTAGGATTTCAAAAATAATTATCGTACAAGCAACAGAAATGATGGATTATGGTCTTAACGGTTGTTTTGCTGCCTATGGTTGGTTGTGAGCAATAAATACTGTAAACATAAAGCTACCAGATAATGTTGTTACAAGCTTAACATGGTTTCATACTTGCACTCATAAGTAGTTAAATAAGATATATCTGTCTAGTGGTGTAAGAATTATTATTTCGTCCCAATGGCGGTGGTAATGAGAAGTGGCATAGACTTTACAAAGCCCCAGCAGGGTTTGGAAACCTGTCTGAACCGCTGCCGCGGTTGCAATAGAACGTTTGTTCATTCTAAAAGAAAGCATATATTTTAAATCCCGCTTACAGCTTTCTTTAAACTATTTAGGATTGGTAAGCCAATTTTTTATAGAAAAAAATGAACCAATTTTTGATAATTTGCTAAACAACGAAAATGTCGTTCATTTGATAATATTTTTAAAATTATTATTTTCCGTCTTGTAGAATTAGAGAACACAGTTATAACTAAATATATATGAAACTCTGAGATAGTTGTGTGATATCTGCTTTATTTTTGACTAAAAACATTCTTGTAAAATTCGTGGATGTGTGGTCTAGGCTGGTTATCACTCACCATATCGGATTATCGTATTTTTTCCCCATTCTGAGAAGAAATACGTGAAATTGAAGTTATTATACTGGAAATTTTTTTACCTTGCGATACAGTACAGGTATTATGAATTAACTGCTAAGGTAGAATTATATCGCAATCAGTGCAGCATATTATGGATGTTAAAAACTGCTAAACTGTTTGCTTTTCTAATTACGCACAAAAAATTTAATTGGCGTGCATTTACTGTGAATTGGCAAGCTACATTTCGATGGCAGTAGCAAATTTCACATTTTCTTCACAGAATAAAACAGTGTGAAAAATTAATCGATCATGTGTCTGTAATCTGAGTAATTGCTGTCACACATAAGTAATGTTGGCACCCATTGTTCACTGGTTTTCAGACTACACGGTTGTGTGTTTGCTATTCTTGTATCAACATTTTTTCAACAAAATAAACATGCATTGTAAATTATATTCCAGAAATAAAAAACTGTTCAACAAAAAAAAATACAGTCTTATATTCAAGGCCTGTTTTGCTACGACTATAAATTAGACCCAGGGCAGTTATAAAGAGATGCAATAGACTTAGGACAGCTTTTCACATGGGCAATTATACCTACTTAGTCTGCTGCAGAGTAAGCTCAACCTGCAGCTTATGTAACCTAACACTTGATGCCCGAACTACTAATCTGGTGTTCCAAAGAAGATCTTCAGTAGAAGTAACCTTTGCTTTTGCTAGAAATACACGTGGGCAATACCGTGGGCGCACAGCTAGCGTGTTTATGTTTGTGTTTGGATATGTTTGTATCTGTACATAATATGTATGCAAGTTTGCTAATCTTAATATATAAAATGATGTGTCCTGACACACACACTCACTCACTCACTCACTCATCATTACACAGCCCAAACCGCTAGACATAGAACCATGCAATTTTGAGGGAAGCTTTCCCTTGCCCCGTAGGCACCCACCAAAAAAAGGATTTTTCGAAATTCGATAATTAAGGGGGTGAAAAGGGGTGAAATGTGTTTGAAAGAATCCTCGATATCTCATTAACCGTGAATGCTATCAAAATTTTTTTAACTTCATAATATTTCCCAAAGAAATGCATATTCGCAAATTTTTCGATTTTGCGAAATTCGAAAATTAAGGGGGTGAAAGGCCGTAAAATATGTTTTTCATTAATCCGTGGTTTCTCCTAAACCATTTCAGATAGTGAGGTGATTGAAAAATGATGCTTAAATATCTAAAAAGGGTTTTTACAAATTTTTGAAATTCATCCTTGAAAGCTCTTAAAAAATTAAACGTGTTTTTAATATTAATCCCACTTATCTCCTAAACCAGTGGAAATATTGAAATGGTTTTTGCTTTAAAATAAATCTTACGTTAATATAAAAAAAAGTAATTCCAGGATGTTTTCGAAATTCGTCCTTGAAAGCTGTTAAAAAAATAAAATGTGATTTTAAGTAATCATCTCTACGACTTATACCCGTTGAGATACCGAGATGATTTTTTGATAAGAATGAATCTTATGTAAATATCTACAAATAAAATTCAGGTTTTTATGAAATTCGTAAATTAAATAGGTGGAAAGGAGTAAAATATTAGTCTCCAGAAAAAAAAAGAGAATGATCACGGAGAAATAACTAAACAGTCGTTTTTCTTTTTGCCAACCTACTCATAAATAAAACCTCTTTGGACTGTAGCCACTACATACGAAAGAATCATCATGGCCTGCCTTTAACATCCACTCAGGTATTGTATAACGTTTTTTGATGTGGTTACAGGTTCGTATCCCGTGCAAGACTTTGCGATGGGAATTACTATGACATCATACGTGCGTATTGCGCGCGCTCTTTACACTGAGCTAAGACAATTTATAGTTGACTGTTATTGATTACGCTGGCTGTTAAATGCCTTCATCACATATTTTATCCAGAGTTACTGTTTACATTACATAATTACACGCGGGAATCGCCGCAGCCGGCCGGCTAGTATACATAGGCCTATATGTATATATACATATATATGTATATATACATAGGCCTATATGTATATATACATATATATGTATATACACTCATACGCGGGCACGCACCCGAACCTACATGCGCACGCACAAACGCATACACACACAGAGGATGATTGATAATTATAGGTACATACAAAAGGGGTGTGTCGAGGACGATGGAACAAGCGAATAATGCTAGTCAACTTAGTTCCGGAAACAATGGTTTGCCCAATATAACGCATTACATGTATGCGGTATGGCGAAACACCTACTGTTGCAGCAACTCGTCTGGTACTTGCGCCCGTCAGTGCATCCACCTGTTGTAACACATCCTACTCCATTTCCGGCGTCGAAACGGTTCTTGGTCTGCCTGCATGTCGCATGTTGGGTTGAAATGATCCTGCCTCGCGCAGGCGCTGATGTGCCATTGTGGACACTCTGTTGCCAGCATGTCTCCTCTGCTAGTACGTCTGTTGATACGTTCGACCTGCCTCCCGTGAATTGCCATCACCCCGCTCATACTGGGAACTTGTGCCTGGTGCTGACGGCGGCAACAGTGTTGCAACATTGCCATCACCCCGCTCATACTGGGAACTTGTGCCTGGTGCTGACGGCGGCAACAGTGTTGCAACATTGCCATCACCCCGCTCATACTGGGAACTTGTGCCTGGTGCTGACGACGGCAACAGTGTTGCAACATTGCCATCACCCCGCTCATACTGGGAACTTGTGCCTGGTGCTGACGGCGGCAACAGTGTTGCAACATTACCATGTTTGCACGTGTCCATACATCGTAACGGGAATACCTTCGTTTTCCGGAACAATGTGCAGCATTTGTTTGTTTCATCGTCCTTGACACATCCCTTTTGTTTGTACGTATAATTACCAAACAACGTATGTGTGTATGTATATATATATATATATATATATATATATATATATATATATATAT